>JAQIWK010000300.1:0-18366 GCA_034695265.1 Dissorhina ornata | reverse complement strand
TTTTTACAAAAAATATACCTGTGTAGTTTTTTAACAATTAATTATGTTGTAGTAAATCAGCTATAACGGCACGACTGCTATAAATTAGCTTTAATTCAAATAAAACCCAGAAGATTTTTTTTTTTGAAAGATAATAAAAACCAGGCGCCTGATGTACTTTTTGCACTTTTTTGGTACAATATTTAATGTTATTTTTTAAATTAATAAAATACCTGAGTTGGCAAGTGTCCAATAGATGTGGTGTCCTAGATAATTGTTATAAAATTGTATATAAATTGTACCTGAATAAAAAAAGTTTTTAACTAGATTCTTTAAGAATTATTGCTAACAAAAAAAATAAGTATAATAATTAAAAACACATTAACATTATTGAATAGTAAATTAACAGTGTTATAAAATTATAATTTGACAGTATATTAAGACACTTTATAATAGCTATTGTTTAATTTAGAATAAAATTTTATTAAATAATAAATAAGTTGTTTATTATTATAAACTTATAGTTATAAATTGTAATTTTTAATTATAAATTATAATTTATATTTAATTCGTTAATTTAAATAAATATTTTTTAAAAAATAGTTGACTGTATTTATAAACCGTAAAAAAGTTTGATCAAACACAATTAATTTTAATTAATGTATCCTTCAAGATAAATAAAATAATATAATTAAATGAAAGTGTCTTTCAATGAAAAGATTCTTATAATTTTGAAATATTTCAAGTTTAATATGTTATATACAATGGCTTACTGTTTGTATATTTCATAAATTAAAGAGAGAGAGAGAGAGAGAGAGAGAGAGAGAGAGAGAGAGAGAGAGAGAGAGTAAACGGGAGAAATACTTTTTCTTGACCTTTTATATCAACATTTTATTGCCTCTTAAACTATAACTAAATTGTGTATTATTTTTAAATTTAAAAAATCCTTATTTTAAAAAATAAACCTGATAATTTATCAGTTTTCAATGAAAAAATTGTTGTTGATTAGTTTTCCTTTTATTTATAGTTGTATTTTTTTCAAATACAAATTGTTATTTATAACTCATTAATAATTAATATTTATTGTAATTAATAAATTTAGTATAAATTTATTATTTAAAAAAAAATTAAATGGTATTTTTGTGTTTAATAGTATAATTTTAATTGCTTTAATTTGCTTTATTTTTATTAAGTAAAAGTTATAAATGACAATTATAAAAATTTGAGTTACTAACAAGTTATAAAAGTTACTAAAATAGTAAGTTTAGTTTAGCCCAAAGACAATATATACATTAAAATTGTTTTTATAGTCACCTAGTCAAATATTTTTACTATAATGTATATAATTAAAATTAAAACAATAAATAAAAGTGTGTAATAAAATTAAATAATGAAATAAATGTAAATGAAGGTCAGTTAAAAATCAAATAGACAATTACTAGGAAATGTATATAAGGATTAGTAAATACAATATATAATATATAAATTAATTTCACATTAATATAATCACAAAAACATTGTACTGTATATGGATGTGACGGGAAGTTATATATAATTTTATGTAAATATTTGCTTTACTTAAAAATGCAATAAGTTTTGATACTATTAAATATAATCAATGACAATTCAACAGTTTAACTTTTATTATATATTATTAGCTATTTAAATACTATTTAACAGTTATTATAGATATAAATTTAGTATGATATAAATAAGATACTTTTTTGGTTTGCTAGATATACATTAATATAATATTATAAATGTGTATGAGACAATTTTAGGTTTAAAAATATACAATTAAAGATTAAATAACTAAATACATCGATCATCTTATATAAAAAGTATATTGACTTTTGTGCGGAAATATGTCTAAAAAATAGACAAAATTTTTAACAGAGTAGTGAACTCTGGGAGAGACCATGACTTTGAGATAAATATCATAATTCATTAAAACTGGATTAGCCGGTCTATTTAATTTACATTCATGTATAATCTAACTGTACAATGTTGAAATTAAGTATTATATAATAAATTTTTTAAATAAAAAGTACAAAATAAATTTAACATGTAATTAAAAATATATAAAAAATGTAAATGATTATTAATATTTACCAAACACTTTTGGGGATTTTTTAGTTGTTATTCAATATAATTATACTTAATTTTGTTGTTAAACCAAATATCTTGTTAAATATTTAATTCAATTGTTACATCAAACCATTGAAGGACTTGTTGTCTAAATTTTTTAAAATTAAATGTTGGGATTTAAAAGTGGGTTTTACCGCAATAGACACCAAAGATTACAAAAAAAAAACTAATTATTAGTTTATTTTTATATAAAAAAATAAAATATTTTCTTTTCTTTTAGACAAATACAATAAAATAATTTTTTTATAATAAAAAGTCTATTCAAATATTTTATAAATGATTTATTAATAATAAGTTATTATATATTAAATATTTTATTTAAATACATGTCAAGTAATATAGTTGTAGTGTAAGAAATAGACATCAAATAAATTAACTTATAATAAAAATAAAATGCAATATAAATTAATAGCCATATAAAATCAATAAAATTAATGTAATATTAGTCTAATATCGTTTTAATTATTTGAGCAATCCCGTTTTATGTTAATTATATTAATAACATTTTTGTTTTTAGGTTTTAAATTAAAAACTAATTAATTAATTTTAATTAATTTATGTATACGAAAATGTATTTCAATGTAGTAGATGTAAAAAATGTTTATAGTTAATTTACAAAGTTTTAATACCATCTTGGCAACAGTAGTATAATTCTTAACTTATGTATTGAATAAGTTTAGTTTTATTTATTTTACAACTGTTAGTAAAATTAATATGTTTATTATTAAACTGGACTGGACTGGTAATGACCCTGTTTACATGTGGATTGTTCATTTAGATTTAATAATTTAAGAAAACGATAGTTTATTGTGTACTTAAAAATATAGTTATTTTTGCTGATGGTGAAATTTAGAGGGGTAAATGGGTGGTCAAAGTAATTCTATACTGTAGTAAATGCCATAGTTTTATAATTAAATATTAATTAGTTGCCTATTTAGTAATATTGATTACAATTTATGAATAATTGCATTTTATTAAAGTGTTTTTGTAATAAATTCAATATTTAAAAATTTTAAACTTAAATACAATGCAAACTTTAAATAAATCTATATTACTTAATATTTAACTAATGTTACAAGATATATAATATAAAAAAAGTCTGTTGCTATGTCTTAGTTGTCAAGACAAATATGAAATTGTCCTCATTTTTAAATAAATAAATATTTAACATTGGTACATTTAATTAAAAATATATACATTTATATTTGCATGTTTCATTTTGAATATAAATTTAATATCAATAATAAATGTGTATTTATTTTTTTATGTTATATAACTTATATAAAATTTATATTTTACAACTTATAGTATTTTAATAATTATAATCAATACTACTAAATAAGCAAATAATTAATATTTAATCAATCAAATTTAAGTTTATAAACTCAATTAAACTAAATAAATTTATCTGGATTAATAAATTAATTAATTTATGATTGCAAATAGTTTAATTAAGTTATTAATTTTAACTTCATATTACTTTAAAATATTTTTTATATATTAAAAATTAAATTATAAATTTTTATAATTATAAATTCATTATAAAAATTAAAGATTATATAAAAATTTACAATTTTTTACATGAAAAAAATTTTAATCCACAATCTAATGGATAAAAAAATTAATTTTTTATCATTAAATAAACACACATTTAAAAGTCACACGAAATATCATTAATTAAAAGTCATTAAAAAAAGCAAGAAAAGTTTATAAATATAAAACAACTGATTGTTAAGACAATTAATTATTAAAGCAATTTACAACTAAAAATGAAGTTTATATTATTTAGTTTATGTATAGTTTTTATTTTGTTTATTAATTTAAGTTATGCTTATAAAGAGAGAAATTTAATTTATAATGAATTTATAAATAAAACAAAAAGTTTAGATAATGTAAACGATTGGAAAGAAAAAGTATTACAAGAATTTGTAGACAATTTACAGAAACTTCCTGAAGATCTTAAAGAAGACATTATCAATAAAGCGGACAATGAGTTGAAGACAAGTTGGCAAACATTGTTGGCCTCAAAACAACTACAGTATCTGAAAGACGGCGATCGGTATACATATCAGGGCTTTTTGAATGATAGGCGCAAAAAACTCCAACATTTAATTTTGGCTCAATTGTTGACCGCAAACGATAAATATATGAATCAAATTGCAAACGGAGTTTGGCTTTTAATGGAAGAAAGCTCTTGGATATGGCCGGCACACCTTTACCTCCAAAAAGCTGGTCTTGGCTTACCCGACCCGGCTCAGATTGTTATAGACCTCGGTGCTGGCCAATCGTCGGCTTATATAGCGTGGGCGCATTTATTTGTTGGTTTGTTTAATTAGTTTTAAATAATTTAAAAAAAATAATTACAATTTAAATAATTCATATAATTTTTTAAAGGAAAACAATTATCAAAAATATCTCCAATGATATCGAAACGCATTGATTATGAGTTAAATCGGCGAATAGTGCGACCATTTTTGTCTGACCGGCACATGCCATGGATGGGATTTGATGGACACGAGTTTTGCAGGTGGAATGTCGGCAATAACTGGAATGTTTGGATTAATAGCAATATTTTAATGACTTCTTTGCTAAGTCTCAACCAGTCATCAAGAGCTGATGTCATCCATCAATCGGTACAAAGTGCTGACATTTTTGTCAACCGATACCCAGAAGATGGTGGCGATAATGAAGGACCTCACTATTGGGCGGCGGCCGGCGGTCGACTCATTCAGTTTTTGAGTCTATTATCGTCGGTGACTGACAATCAAATGAATTGGTCATCAAATGAGTTGCTAAGAAAAACTGGTCAATACATCTATAAAATGCATATCGATGGCGACCACTTCTTCAACTATGGCGACTCTCCTGCCCGTGAAATATACGATCCGTCAGTTGTTCTCCAATACGGAAATGTCTTCAATGATAACCAAATCAAACAATTTGCCGCTTATTTGAATCATTTGAGGGGAAGTAAGCAAACCATTGCCAATCATATCAATAGCGGAGAACTGAATCAAATATATATTCAATTGTTGGCAACCAATCAATTTGATAGCATTGCCCCCAAAGCTCCCCAACCATTAGAGTCATGGCTACCAGATCTCCAAGTGATTACATTAAGATCCAATGAAGGATCTGCTAATGGATTGTTTTTAGGAGCTAAAGCTGGATCTAACTGTAAGACTTGTTTTTAATTTAACTATAATTTGATTTATATTTATATTTAGATGACACTCAACACAATCACAATGATGTGGGAAGTTTTGCATTGTATATCAACGGTTTGCCCGCTTTAATAGATATAGGAGTGGGTACTTATACTATTGAAACGTTTAGTAAAGACAGATATAAGATATGGACATTTCAATCGCAATGGCATAACAGTCCAACGATTAATGGTGTTGACCAACAGTGTGGACCTCAATATAAGGCACTTTACGCTAATTATACTAAATTAGAAAATGGAGGTCAGTTTGAGACCGATATCGCCGGTGCTTATCCTCCCGAAGCTCACGTCAAAAGTTGGGTCAGAAAATGGACTTTTGATAGAAAAGAAAATACCATTACTTTGACTGAAAATTATAGTTTGAGTCAATTTGTAAAGCCATCGAAAGTGCATTTTATAACTATTTTGAACCATAAAACTGAAGAAAATGGCGAAATATTACTGGAAAATAAATCCACAAAACTTTATATGAGTTTTGATTCAAATCAAGTCAGTGTTGAGTCGGATAGACATGAATGCGATGATCCAAATATATCGCAAATTTGGGGCCAATATATCAATAGAGTTTCATTAGTAACTAAAACAGATGCACTTGAGGGGCAATTGTCAGTCAAATTTCATTTATAATATGATTTCACAAATTATTATATTAATTAAAATTTGAATAATAAAATAAATACAATTAATTCAAAATATCAAACAATTATCAATGTTTAAAAATTGTTTAATCACTACTGTCTTCATTACTTTGATGGTTAATTTCAGCATTTGTTTGGTGTGATTGTTGTGTTTGTGATGAATGACTGTCTGATTCATTAACTTTATTACCATTATTTGGTGCCGAATTGATTCTGATATGATATATACGAAGCATTCGTTTGACAAGATTACCAAACTCTTGCATATCAAAGGCAAAGTCATCTGATTCTTCCACGTCTACCACTGTATATGTTTTTAAGTCAGGTATATATGCGGCCAATCGATTGCTATCAATCTGTAAATTATTAAATAGTTTTATAAATTAATAATTAAATATAATAATGAAATTACAAAATAAAATACTAATACCTTATTAGACACGCAAACCGATTCAAAATCAATGCCACCCAAAGCGCATCCTTTTTCATGAATGCCTTTAATGGTTTGATTGATTGAATAACTTATTTCAAGTAAATGTTTTGGTTTGAGATCTTCTTCTGTGTCTAAGAAGTCAATGAGAGAGACATATCCAGGCGGTGGCGGAGGTTTGCCCAGTAGTTTGGCCGAAGCCCCCGTACTGGTTCTCCTCTCAATAGCTTTCTTTCTTTCTTTCAATGATAACAGAAGACTACGAGTTGTCAATGAATCTCGTTTTGATTTAAACGTGAATAAAGAGATGGGAGACTGAGCTAAGCTGTAGATTATGGGATTTGTGGCAGAGTTGAGTGGAAACACAAAAACTGCTGTCCATGAATAGGCCGCTCCTAATATACAGTCATTAAACAAACAAATTTTAAAATTAAATAATAATTATAACAAATAATACCCGGAATTGTTAAGCCGGCCAAAGACATCATTCCCATTACAATGACTGGAAACCAACACAAAAAATTTGTTATAACAATTAGTGCCATTTGTCGGCCAACCTATTAAATAAATAAAAAATACAAAACTGAATTTATACAAAACTTAACAAGTCAATTAAAAGTTTAATCATACCTGAGTTTCCCGAACTTGTTTAGCCTTAAGTCTGTTCATCTTTTGTCGGGACAATCGTATGGTTTTATACATAAAACAATAACATCCGACGATTATTAGAAATGCTAGTAAATTAATGCATAAAAATATGGCCACAGAATACTCCCAACCATCCGGTTTATGAGGGGTTATGTGAAGTGCCAAACAAGTGCCCGATCGGGCATAAAAATTGCCATTAAAATAAGGTATTGGAAATAAGGGCAAACCGGCCAATGCTATGACAATTATCCATGAAAATATTATAAGTCTAATCAAATTAAAAATTAATACAATTGATCAATTAATGCAAATTGAAACAAATTTGAATACAATGAATTTTCAAGTTACCTATACGTTAAACTCATTGTTAATTTTCGTAATGAAAATGGAAATGAAATACAAATTAAACGGTCGACTGTTATGAAGACTAGTGTGGCTACAGATACTTCTGAAGAGACAGTCGATAAAAAGCCACAAATTTGACAGAGAATACTGTGTTTCCAAAAGTCAGAATTTTCTATATATCTTCCCCTAAAAATACAAATAATTTATAGAACATAATATAAATAATATAAAAATTTAGATATAATTTTAGTTAAAAACCTATAAAACTCGTCAACCGATGCAATGATTATTAGATAGATTCCCATTAAGAAGTCGGCCAAACCTAATGACAGGATCAATGTAGAGCTGACTGGGTTTGCATAGCGACGGGTTTGAAATCTCCAGATAACCACAGCTCCGTTTGCCACCAGTGCAACCACTCCTAAAAACCATAGAATTATTCTTTGGACCAAATTGGACATCAAATCTTCACAATCGGATATCTCATCCTGTGGTGGAAGACATCTGAAATAATATTAAAAGTAAATAAGATTATATTACAATTTATAATTCAAAGTTTGAATTTCAAACCTAACCTCTCAAACGGCACAATATTAGCGGCTAAACAACAAAACTTAAAACTATCGGTTGACAGAAAACGCAATGACTTGAGCGCATGAAACATATCTTTGGGAAATGTCTGCAAATCATTGTCTCTAATATCAAGCGATATCAATGAAGTTAACTCATTGAACGCTCCCTTTTTAATCACTTTAACACTATTATGAGTAAAAATCAATGTTTGCAATGAAGACATTTGGAGAAATACATTCTCATCCAACACTTCAATTTCAATGTTAGATATATTGAGATGTCTGAGAGAAGTTAGTCCAACAAAAGCTCGCGGCTCTATAGTGGACAGTAAGCCATTTCCTTCTAACAACAGATTTGTTACTCTCTTAAGACCAGCAAAAGCGGCCGATTCTAACATTTTAATGTTGTTATATCGCAAATCTAATTTATAAAGATTTGTTAATTGTAAAAATTTACGCGATTTAATCACTTCAATGCCGTTCCTCTGAAGTATTAGTTCTCCTAAGTCTCCAAAAAAGCTAAAGTCAGCGTTTGACAGATTAGGACCCAAACCATTGTTAGTTAACTCTAACTTTCGGGTCTCTTTAGGTATAAATTCAATGGGAAGTCGTGTTAGGTTTGCGTGTCTGCAGTCGACATACAGTCCAATACACGTGCAGTTGTCTGGACACGTCAACTCACAAAACCACTCGTCATCTCCTAATGGACAGTGTCTGATACCATCGCATAGTTGATGTAATAACACACATGAGCTCTCATTAGCACACTTGTACTGACCCGGACACATGTATCTAGCGCAACCCACTTCATCTGAACCGCCCACACAATCCCATTTGCCTGAAGATAATTACAGTTAAAATTTATTCAAAATTAACTTCAAATCCATACCATTGCAGATATATCGCGGAGGAATGCAATAAGAATCAGTACACTTTACATAATCGGCTGGGCATTGATAAGTCTCGCAATCTCTTAGATGTGAGACATCTCTGCAGCCAATCTGATAGCCCAACTGATCAAATTCATAAATGCATTTATATTTTTGTGCAATTATTTGTCCGGATTGGCACTTAAATTGTGGTACACTTATTGTTTGCACCAGACATGTGTCCAATAAATGTGATGTTTTGACACTTCCCTCGCACTCGAGAGGTCCGACATAGAAATATCCGGATTGTCCTAATTTATATGTCTCGCCAAATACTACTCGAGTTACGGGTAATTTAGTCTTATCGGTTATATACCCGGAATCTTCTAACCATTGAAATTTGACTTCAGAATCGCAATTACAGCTTAAATTTGTTTGAATACAATTTGGATAACAACTGCATCTGCCAGGAGAACCGCCGCCCCAAGACATTTGTAAAATGCCTTTTAGATTTGTAACATTTTTATAAATTTATGGTATAATATTTAAAACTAATCATTGAGCTCATACCTTGTCTGGAAATCCAAAAAGATACGGGTTTTGTTGAGTTAAACCTAAATCCAGTGCCAGAGCACTGCCAACTCAGATATTGTCGACAAGAATTGGAACTATTAATGAGCGCAACAATTGACTCGAGACTGTATTCATAGCTAATTGTACGCCAATAAGTTGCCGGTCCGTCCACATCACTGCGGACGTAGAGTTTGGCCTCAGAGTCGTGATGTATAACTGTTGTCGCGCTCTCCGACCCAAACCTACACTCGACTGTCATCCCTATTGATGACGAGTCTTCAGGTGATATAAAATATGTGCCGTTTGTTTGAATGCTTTCAAATATTTGTAAATCCTGTCATAATTAAATAATGATATATTGTAATAATAATTGATTAATCATATAAATGTTTTGTCAGACCCGACAGTTCCTATGTTTATTGTAGAGACAAGTGCTTCTCTCATTGCGTTGCCACACATTCAACACTTGATCGTAAATGCGTTGATTGTGCCAGTATTGAGACGAGTCATAAACTTGTCGTTTATCTAATGCATTAACAGCTTGACCAATACGCTGCTGGCATCGGGACGCTTGTTCATCTTCGTGAAACTTGCCAGGACAGTCCCGATGCCGGTCGCACAGAGCGTATAGGGGAATACAATTGCCGTAATAGCATTGGAAAGTTGTATTGGGATTGCATGGCGTGGCTATGAGAGTACACGCAAAACCCTCGTCACTTAAATCTTTGCAATCTGTAAGCAAATCGCATCGTTTGGATAGTGGTATACACTGATCATTATTGCACCGGAACTCCGATGTCTTCTTGCATTGACGTCTTTCGCATTGCATTTCATCGCTTCCATCGCCGCAGTCGTCAACAAAATCGCAATACTTTTCAGAAGTTTAATGAATGAAATGTCAAATTATGTTTAATAATTTCATACCAACTTTTATGACATACCATTCCTATAGCAATGCAGCGCCCATTTGCGCACCGGTATTGAGATTCAAGACAAGAATTTCCAGAAGTATCGCAACCAAAAGCTTCATCACTTCCATCTCTGTTTTAAATCATATTTTGTTAAATTATATCTTGAAATAAATTATTTAAAAGTTTGTGGTCCTGACCTGCAGTTAGGAGTTCCGTCACATTTAAACAAATTAGAGATCACTTCTAAGTTTTCGCACACAAAATATCTATTGTCGTCAACGCGTCTATAAATCTCTTCCTCGTCTTCGGTGATAACATTTGTAAACAACGGTTCCCGAAGACGAAACTGTTGGGTGGCGTAACTCGAGTCCATTTTGCAAATATAACTACTTATCACATCCGATAATGTTTTAGTTGTATTAATTAGTTGAGACTTAATTGATGTACGTTTGCCCAAAGAGCAGGGTATGTCGTGCCAGTTGGCCGTTGAATGACTCGAATCAATCTTAATGACAGTGCAATCTTCAAAAGCTCCGCCGTCGGGCTGTGAAGCCGATATCTCGCCGTCTTCGGCGCCGTACGACCAGTCAGTATAACTCATGGGATTGCCGTCACTCCAGTTATAAAATCCTTCTCTATTGGTGTCGATTAATCCAATGTAAATGCTTTGGTGAGGACTTACTTTCCATTTATTAATCAATAAATAGTGAACCACTTGCATCTCATCCACATCTGTTATGCTAACCAAATGACCGTCCCTTCCCTTCTCAAACTGAGCGCATTTCTCTTCCGATTGATACCTTAAATCATTAACAAAAATAAATACTTTTAATACAAAATATTTATTAAATGATGACAAATGTTATACCATTGAAGCGACTCTTTCTCAAAGAATGCATTATAACAGTAGCCGCGAAAGAAATACCAATTAGGAGGACAGGCCCCGTCTGGTGCTACCATTTGATGGGCCAGTTTATGGTTTAATTGAAATTTTTGGGCGACATATGTTAAGCTAAATCCACGACCCGATAGGGTTGAGTCGGTGTTGAACTCAATTAGAAGTTTATTCCAATTGGAGAGTATATACTTCGGTGGCTTTTTTGAGTTACAAAAACGGCCGATCAATTGACCCGTAAAGACATCAGTGAATGATATGTAATCAAACACACAGTCGGCAGATGTAGAGCTCATGGAAGTGTTGGGTACATCAAAGTCTTCAACTGTTATATTGACGTAATATTCTTGTGGTGCTGTTATAAGCCATTGACATCTATGGTTATTCAAGTAGTTTAACGGATAATTTATTGACAAAATTCGGCCACAATTTGATGAACAGGTGTGAAGTTTGCCACAAACCCAGTCACCGATACCGCAACCGGGACACGAAGATATCTGGTAATTGGCGTAAAAGCCTTGAAAACGACTGATTGAAAATCTAAAGCATGTCTTCAAATGTAAACTTATTGACCCGTTTGACACAATTTTTTTTGGATACAGTCTTAGTTTGGTAGATGAGGAACGACTGGTCGCTTCAATCACCGTATCTTTCGGATGATATATAGTGAGAGAGTCGTGACATCTAATTATTTATCATCAAAATTAGTTTATTTTATAATTTTAAAATAATAACTTTAAAAATTAATATTAAATTTAGTTTCAATACTTTCCACTACTTTTATCTTTAGTGGCCAAATCCATGACCATGAAGTCTAACTCGACGTGTTGGTTAGGACCTGGGTTAATGTGCCACCAGCATGACTTGTATTGGGCATAATAAAAGGGATAGTTGGGTGAGAATATCACACCCGATGGTTGGGTTAGGGTTGTCACACATGGCTCTACAAGTTTACAAATATTACAATTAATAATAATTATATCATTGATTAGCAAAACATTGGTCTCTTACTCGATAAATCTCGACAACCAATCACTTCAAGTCGAAGACATGGAGCTATTTTGAAGCTTAATATTTTGACCCTAACATATCGGGTTAGTATTGGTTTAAGCAGATTATACATCACAATGTCATTGCCATCAATACTTTGAGACTCGCATTGAACGCATTTATAGACCTTTTGGCGGCCAATGGGCTCCTCTTCAAACGTCCACTTCTTGGTGTCGTTACTGAATAGCAGTTGAAATTGTGTGACAAATGAACTCTTGAATGCGTTGACCATTCCCTGCATAGCTATGCCTACAATTGTCACAAAATCGCTGACAGGAAATGGAGACTTCATTTGAATATTGCCGTGAATTTGCTGATTCTCGCCGTAAAGCAAATCAATCTTTTTAAATAAATAACACCAAAAACTAATTACAAATTATATGTTAAAAGACTTTTTTTTTTCTAACCTGAATGTACTTTTGTTGATCAATTATAGCCGCACACCAGGCTTTAGCACTATTGAGTCTGGCATTGACCGGATGATGAGTGAATCCATGGCCGTCGATAGACGAGGCACTAATGGCTGTGTCTAAAATTTCTTCGGTAGCCATACCTAAGGGTCGTCCACACGATTCCTCGCCAAACACTTTGACTTCACATAATCTCAAAGAGTCGAACCGGTCTTTCATGAAGATGACCACATATTGTCCTTCAATGGGTTGCTTACAGTTTAGTGTAATTAGTTCTGAATCACTGGCCGTCACATCAAAATAGGCGCACTCGACGGCACTCAGAAATGGTTTGTCAACAGCTCTCGATATACCAGTGGTCTCGTCGTAGAAGCGACTGAAACCAAATGTATCGGGCGTTGTGTCCACTAATACTTGAAAGCCTTTGAGTTGATCCGAGACGTCGTAATAGCAGTAGTGAAGAGTTAGTCCTTTTTCAAAGAGTGCGATATCAACGCGAGGGTGCGGGTCATGAAATTTGAGTTGATTTGTGCCGGTTATGAATATTAACTCCAAACTTATACCCGAGAGTTGTACTTCTTCTTCGTAATGAAAGAAATGCTCAATTTCTGACATTCCCTCCACTTTTTGGCACTCATCTCCATATTGTAAGAGATAAAATGGTCGGTCTTTAGGCAATAGTATAGACACCTCTGGACTTCCGTCTTCACGGCAACAGTAAAAGATAGTTGTATTGAGTTTTGTATAAATTCCTATTCAAACACAAAAACAATACATTTTCAAAGTTGAAATCTTAAATTATATTTTAAAACAATGCAAACCTTTAGGAAGAGATCCGTTGACATAATTTCTACTTTCAGATGGTTTAGTACCGTTACTCTTATCAAACCAAGCAATTGAACCCGAAGTGAAACCTTCCGGACAGGTATCGGCCACTTGAAAGATGCAGTACTTGCCGGGCATCCACCCATAGTTGTTCCAGTTTGGCACTGACTTTTCATTTGGTTTGCTATCTCTGATGCAAAAGTTTTGAGCGATTCCGTGGTTAGTAGCGCCGCCCTTCAGCATAATGCCTTGCGACCAATACCTGATCCGATCGTCTTGGACCGGCTCGTGACGTACGTCATGAAACCGAACTCCTGTTTGCCATTTTGAGTCCCACGATGACGGACAGCCCGACACAGGCATTGGCAGCCCGTATTGACCACTCGGCCACAAAAGTTCTTCACTTTGCGCTGCGATGTCGGCGGTATGAATCTGAACGCCGTATATGCGATGTCGCTTCTGGAGGTTGACCCGCCACCAGGGTTCGTGTTCATAGTTAGTGGCCGTACATTTGGTATGCTGTTTACGCTCAACATTGCCGTCCACAGCCAGAGCTGCTTCCAAACCACTTCTAGTTGAGCTCTGATCTGCTGACTTACCCTCTGCTATATTGTTAATCCATTTATTAATTGTGTTGGTTTTGGGCAGAGCTCTGACTGTTGCGTGAAATCCTCGACTGTTTCCCACTCTTTTCAAAGTAGTATTCAATTGGAGAATCATTTGACTGCTATTTGATTGAAGTTTTCCGATATTAAACTTATTTATATTACAATAAATGGTAGTTTTGGTCGTTTCGTTAAACTGTGTGTCAAATACGGTCAATAGATCTGCGTTACAGTAATGTATACCCGGAGTGAAGATAATATCAAAGTCATTGAATTCAATTTGAATGATGTGTTCATCAAGAGTTGTCAGATTCCAAGAGTGAGTATATTTTTCACCAAATTTGTCATAAATATAGTGCGGAAATGGATATCCAAACGATGAGATAGAAGTGCATTGATCTGGATTAATATGACAGTGAGTTACGCTACCATTTTGGCCAAACCCGACATTACAGCCGCCGCACGCTGTCTTGCGAAACTCGGCCACAAAACCTTTTAAAAATATAATTATTTTTTAATATTTAAAAACTAACAAGGAAAATTGGAACAGGACACTTTTCAAATTGAAATTAATTTTTATGGGCTATACATATAATAATGTAATATGAAAAAATAATCTACCTAACTGCAGAATTTAACATTTACTATTTTTAATTAAATTATATATTAAATTAAATTATGTATTCTTACATTTTAATAATTGTTATTTTAATTTCCTATCTCTCTCTCTCTCTCTTTCTTTCTTTCTTTCTTTCTTTTTTTCTTTCTTTCTTTTGTTTTTGACTTTCTATTTTAAAACCTTATAATTTATAAAGTATACAGGTGTATTATTTTTTCATATTACATTATTATATGTGTCTTGCATAAAAATTAATTTCAATTTGAGAAGTGCCCTGTCTATATTATTCATTGTTAGTTTATCTCAAAATACCTTTCTTTTCCATTTCTTTACTTCTGTTTGCATTAATTTGATTACAAGTAGTGAAAGTCAGGTCAACGATAGTCTCTTTGCCATCAGATATGAAGTAAGGCGGAGAAGCCTTTTCTCGTTCAATGTTTCCGATCGTAAATCCACTCGAGTTTCGGATATCGATTTCAACGACAGACCGACAGTTTGGCACTGAATTATAAGCGCCAAAGTGTATGACATCGTAGTAGGGAAACACCAGTTCAATAATCTGTCCCTCTCTTATAATTATACGCCATTTGTAGCGATGAAACGCCGGCGGATATTCATTGGGATAACCGGGAGATTCTAAAGTAATGGGTGCCGAGAATGACCCCCTGTCCACCAGTTTATGTCCGCGTGCCCGACACACTAACGGGCCTAACAGGTACTGTCCCGCTTCGTACGACTCGCCCGTATCGCCAAACCTAAGCTGAAGCACAGGAAGTCTGCTTCTGTCCAATAATAGACCGGAATCTTCGAGCCATTGAAGCTTAAGATTGGCGTCACAATTGCAGGTCGAGTTACGCACAGTTGGGTAACAATAGGGAAAACAACCGCAACTTTTTGAATCCGTTTCAGCGCCGCCCCAATAGTACTGATTCTTCCAACCCCTTCCCACCCACCAGTTGTCAATGTCTCGGGCGTACCAGAAGCCAAATATGGCTCCTTTACACTCCCATCGGATGTATTGTTGACACGAAAACGATATATCAATAAGTCTTTCAAGTTGTTTGTCGACAATGATGTCTGTGCCATAAGTTATATTCTTGACGTAAGAACCCGGAGCTTCGTATCCACGAACCGATTCAATAAACTCCGAGTTGTGGTGGACTATAGTTTTGACAGAATATATATCATCTGTGGTTCCCATATCGCACTCGACATTGAATGGCAATAAAGTGCCCAGGGCACCATCCACGTCTATCACATAATTGCCAGATTTGCGAATATTGTGATACTTCCAAAGATCATCACACGTCCGACCAAATGTTGATAAATCACTCAACACTTTGAACAAAATTATTATATTATAAATTATATAAATTTATAGTATGTTTTTAACTTAATTGAATTGCATTGAATGTGAGATTCTAATATTATATTTTTAATATTAATAAAGTATTTAAATAGTATTTATAAACATATTTTTATAGTTTAATTTGGCAAATGGCCATTCGGTGAACACTTTCTGGTCAATCAAAGTTTGAAGTTTGCTTAAATATTCCCGTTAAAAATCATTAATAAATTGAAATAACCTAGCTCACTTACTCACACTCATTCATACTTATAGTAAAACAATAATATGAGTAAGTGAGCTAGGTTAAATCAATTTATTTATGATTTTTAATGAGAAATTCAAAGCAAACTTCAAACTTTGATTGGCCAGAAATTGTTCACCGAATGGCCATTTGCCGAATTAAATTATAAAAATATGTTTATAAATACTCTATTATTATTAAAATTATAATGTTAAAATTCACATTTAGGTTTAATTTAATTTTAATTTAATAATTTAATATAATTTATTTACTAACCTTTAGAAAAATTGAATAAAAAGTTTAAATATATTAATAAATAGAGTAAAAGTTTGACACAATTTAAACTTTTCATTGTCTTTTTTGTTGTGATACTTAAGTCATGTAATAAATAATAAAAATTGTTTTTATTAATAAAATAAAATTGAAAAAGCTAATGACTTTCTAATGAAACATATTGTCGGTTTCATTATTACAATAATATAATTAGGGATGTACATACTTCATGTAATATAGATTTTTTATATTACATGTTACAGTCATATGACTGTAATACGTGTAACATAGAATTAGCATTTTATTTTGAAATTAATTGTAATACGTTAATTAAAACAATTTAAACTATTAAATAAATTTAATTATAAATTCAAATAATTTAAATTCAAGTTAAAAATAATGTGTTATACAACTTATTGTTAACTTTACAACTTTTTAGCTAATTATATATTATATAAATTTCAATTTATCACCAGATAGAATTACAGTTATATTACACAAAAAAGTAACATAGATTTTTGTATGTTACATATTACGTGTCATATAATGTAATATGTCATATGACGTAATATGAAACATACTAACATCCCTAAATATAATTGTTTGAAAAATACTTATTAAATATAAGTTAAAGATAATCTAATCATCACTTGTTTAATAGAGTTCAAGGATCAAAAACAATTTAAACTTATTATTATGATTGTAATAATATTAATATTATTAATAGTCAATATTATATTGACAATATAAAACAAATTATCTATCTATTTTTTTCACTGATAAATTTCTATTACTTTATATTTCAAGATAATTATATGCTTTTATTTGGTATATACTTCAATTAGTAACAATATAGATTTAATTAAAATTTA
This sequence comes from Dissorhina ornata, assembly GCA_034695265.1. Taxonomy (NCBI): domain Eukaryota; kingdom Metazoa; phylum Arthropoda; class Arachnida; order Sarcoptiformes; family Oppiidae; genus Dissorhina; species Dissorhina ornata. The sequence continues at coordinate 889 of JAQIWK010000300.1, read as the reverse complement.
GTTTATTTGTTTTTCTACTAATTATCAAAGTCTAATGTAAATTATATTTTAATTTTTATGTTTATTTAGGCAATTAATTATTCAATTATAAAAATTTATTATGCATTTCTATTGTCTATAATGTATACTTGTATTTCATTTTAGTTTACATTAAGATAAGTCTGCATGTTATTAAATGTAAAACATTAATTATTTAAAAATTGAATTATCAATTTGAAATAAATAATTTGTAATATTTTTAATAATAAACAAGCTTTTAAAAAAATATTTTGAATCTAAACAAATAACCAAAAGTAAAATAAATAAAATATATAAAAATAGATATATTAAGTCATCATTTGACAAAATTTAGTTGTATTATACAACTAATAAGTGTAAAATAATAATATAACTATTAAAATAACAATAGATTTAAATACACATAAAAATGTTAAAAAGATTTATACAGAATATGAGCAGAATATCCAGTTAAACACTTATTATGTGTTAAAATGCATTTCAAATCAAAGTTATTGATTTTTATATTTTGTAATGATTAGGTAAACTCATTGTTAATTTTAGTTTAACATGATTTAATTTTTAATTATAATTTATTTTTATTTATTTAATTTTTTCGAAATTAGTTTATTTGTTAAAATATTAATACAATATTTACATAACAATTATAATATTTATTTAATTTTTTTTATTAACTTTAAATAAAATTTCATTAATATTTACAAATTAAACAAATAATTAAAATTTAATATTATATGATTCATTCGGTGTTAAAGGAATTTATTTATTTTTATTTTATAAAATTTACAAGTTTGTAAATACATTTAACTTTATTCATTTAGCTTGAGTTTAATTTTTATAAAATAAATAAATTTCTTTAACACCGACTGAA
>JAQIWK010000299.1:0-18367 GCA_034695265.1 Dissorhina ornata | reverse complement strand
TTTTATTATTGAAATATAAATCAAATAAAATTTAAACCAGTTCAATATATTCCCGACAAATCTTATATTTTACTTGTAAGTAGGATGACTAGATCCTACGGTTTATAGATAATAATTTTAATAGCAATTAAATTGATCATTAAGTTTTAAACAAATATGAAATATATATGGCAGTTATCGGTGTATAAGACACATCTAATACAAAGAGAAAAATTTAATTTCAAGAATATATGTTTTTGTCATAAAAAGTTAATTAATTAACATGTTTAAAATGAATAAAATTATACACTGATTAATAGGGTATTGAAGTTAATTTAAAACATTTTTACATATTCTTAATATAAAAGTATATTTTTGATAACTAATTAAAAATAGTGTTATAAAAATTTAATTTGATTTGTAGTCAAAGAAGAAAATAGTTCACTACACGACTGGTGATTCAAAAAAGCGAGTGAACGCCGCATACCTTATTGGATCGTATTGTGTATGTTTGTCAATCTATAGTTAATTGTTTTGTATACTAAATATAATGATATCTTAAGGTTATGCACTTGAAAGCAACACCAGAAGAAGTACACCATAAGTTGACTGCTAATAATGGGCCCAATTTTTTGCCATTTAGAGACGCGGCGTTCGGGCCCTGCAGTTATCACTTATATTTGATTGACTGCTTTAAAGCTGTGGCTAAAGTAAGCTATTGTGAAGCAAATTATATAGTATTTAAAATATTAATTAATTATGATTTGAATTACAGGCACTTAAACACAAGTTTTTAGATTTTGATAAGTTTGATGTCGAAGAGTATCAATACTTTGAGGTATTAAAGAAAATTACAAGTGATTTGAAGTAGATATCAAAAGAGTGTTTATTTATGACGATATAAATGTTTAGAAAGTGGAGAATGGCGATCTCAATTGGATACTTCCCAATAAGTTCATAGCATTTTGTGGCCCACACTCTAAGTCAGTGGTGGAGAATGGTTACGCTTTGCACTCTCCCGAGGAGTACTTCACTTATTTTCGCAAACATAATGTGACGACTATTGTAAGGCTAAACAAGAAGCTGTACGACGCCAACAGATTTATTGACAGCGGTTTCGACCATAGAGACCTCTTCTTCATTGATGGCAGCACTCCTAGCGATGCCATTATGAGACAGTTTTTGGATATTTGTGAAAATACTAGCGGAGCTGTTGCTGTTCACTGCAAAGGTTTGTATTGAATGACATTTTGTCGATAGTTTTTTTTAAAATTATATTGTTTACCAACAGCCGGTTTGGGTCGAACTGGAACTCTGATCGCGTGTTATATAATAAAACACTATAAATTCACAGCAGCCGAAGCTATAGCCTGGATCAGAATTTGTAGACCAGGCTCTATCATTGGCTATCAGCAACAATGGCTTCAAGAGTATGTCATGATTTAAATCAATTATGTATTTATTTGTATTAATGGTATATTTGAATGGTTTAAATAGGAAAGAGACATATCTCTGGCTTCAGGGAGACATATATCGCAATAAGAACTCAAATAAGATTCAAAATATAATTAACAACAATAACGATGACATTATCAATAAGAACTTTGGCGATAGATCTCTCGTAAAGTGTCATATTCTGGATAATGACAACAACAATACACTCAATTTGATTGCCGGTGAAGTGTCGTCACTTGATCTCAACGACGATTCATTGAAAACAGAGACCAATGAACAGAGGGGAAGAAAGCCTCGAAAGAGTACTACAAATCTAAATGTGTCTGCGAGTGAAGAAGTGGAGACACAAGGAGACCAACTGAATAGAATCAAAGCACAAAGAAGTAACGCCAGTAGATCTGCCATTACTACTACCCCTCCCTCAGTAACCGTTAAACTGGATGACATCCGATCTCATCGTCGATCTACTTCTCAGCCTAAAGAAGACGTTTATATTTCGCCTCTAAAATCACTTAATCCTGCGATTAAGAGCACAACTGTTTCCATATATAATACCAGATCTGCCATAAGAAGAGGCAAAACAATTCCTATTGACGATCAAAGAGACCATTCAAAGACAACCACCGACTGCCAAACAGATGAGACCAGCATTCCAAGTGTTAAATACTTGAAATCAATTAACAATACCTTGAATAATGCCAAAAGTCAATTACCAGCAAACATCAAAACGTATGATTAATTATTTATTTTTATTATCAATTATTTTAATTTCTTTGCTTCAATTGCTTAACTAATATGAAATTGTTTAACACATGCTATAGTGGTGTTTGGCGACACATTGTCGTTCCTATACATGTTGTTCCCGTTCACGAGATTCTTACAGAATCTGCTTCTACTTCACGCTCTGAATCTAATTCTGTTTTCAATTATTCTTATTTCCGGCGAATCCGGACGCGTTCTAACTCTCCTCTCTCTCATAAATTATTAAACAAAACTTCAAACTCTTCTCAAAATAACAATAATAATATTAACACAAACTCTAGAACTCAAACTCCTGTTAATATTAATTCTGATATTAATTTGAATCTTATTTCAAACGATAATATGTGAGAAATTTATAAAATGTTAGAATTTAATGTTAAAATAAAGTAATATTTAAATTAAATTTTTAGGCCAAACACGACAACTAGCGTTCAATCGATAGAAGTGTCGAAGTCATTGGTTCGGTGACGGTCTGGCAGCTTGTCGTGTAAAAGACCCAAAAGATCCAATCGGACGCAGACTAAGCGAGTTTTGTCCACTAAATCCAACAAAACAGTCAAACCATCGATTCCTCCTAAATATCCCTTCAGTAAGAAATCGAGAAAAATGTGTCGAAAGACCCAAAAGGTTAGTAACAAAACAACTAAAAGAAAATCATCCGAATTGTCTGTCTGTTCCGGATCTACTAAAACAGTGAAAAGAGTGAAACAATGATTTAGTATTTTATTTTTTGCTTTTCATAAATTTAAATTAATTTTTAATTCAAAATCTAAATGGATTAAAAATTTTATTACAATCAAAACATTTTTTATTTTATTTTTTATTTGTTAATTAGTTTTATTATAAAAACCATAAATTTTTGTTTTTGTTTTTCATTTGACCTTAAAGTCCAGTCTCACTTTCAATCAAATCTCATCTAATTATATATTAATTAGATTTCATTTACGATAACATATTTCAGATGTTTATATTGTAAACAACTACCCTGGTGTTTTAGTTATTAAGATACTTAAGTCTGTCTACATTGTATTCAGTTGTAATGTAGAATTAACAAGATTTATGAAAATAATACTCATTTGATAGTTGACTGAATTGCATGGTCAGTGAGACTGGATTTTAAATTAATAGACATTTTGTAAATAATGTAATTTTAGTTCAAAACACTCATTCATTCACTAACTGTTTTCATACACGACGAGTGAGCCTTTAATGTGCTATTAAAAGCCCACAATTAACACATAGTATTGAACTAATAGTGTAATAGATATGCACTTTATTTGAAGTCAATACTTATTAACAAAGTAATTTCATACTTAATAATAACAAATAACTAATTAATTGCATTTGTATGCCAGTGCAAGAGATTATGAGTTACTTTTACCGGTTCTGATGTTATATATAAGTTATATAACAGAATAAGATATTTAAAAAATGAGCGTACCAAACATAAATCTCATACATTTTTAAAACAACATTTACATAATATTGAAATAATATTTTCAACTTGAATATGCATTTATAAAGATTAATTTTACAATTTATATAATAACCATATTTTTAGTTTTACTTTACTGGTTACTAGTTATATCTGGAATATATCACTTAAATTTATTATTATATTATTTTATTATTATTATTAAACTGAAGTTTTTTTCATTACAAATATAAATATTATTTTATAGAATTTTATTTGAATATTAGTCTAAATTAACTTATTAATTGAAAAATTAAAACTGTTTACAATCATTTTTATATATATTGAAAAGAATATAATTTTAATTTTGTAAAAATTAACATAATTTAAAGTAGTTGTAATAGTAATCCATAATCGGTACCATTTGATAGCTATAGAAAGCGATTTAAAGCACATCTCTTATACAGAATTAATTACAGAATAATATACGATATTCTTTAAGCCATAAGTTATATATTATGTTATTTTTTAAATTCAGTATTAATGTCTAGTGTTGACTGTAATTTAATTATATATTTTTTAATTATAAATATTTTATTTAAATGATAATAATTTTTAAAGTCTCGATTCAACTTATGAAATGTAATATCAATTGAATGTAATTTAAAAATATACAGAGTTTTTGTAAGAGTTTTTAATTATATTGGCAGTACTGGAGACCATTAAACTTATATATAATAACCGATATATATATATATAAATTTTATAAATTTATTAAATAATATATTTATCAAATAATCTTTATAATATGTTTTAACTAATTATATTGATTTGTTAATTTATTAACCATTTTTTAAATTGACTTTTTTGTTTGTTTTTTTATATATTAAAAATTTGATAAGTTTTTTTTAAGTTGTGAAATATATACATACATGCATACATTTAATTAAATTAATTATTTTTCATTATAAATTAATTTTTAAGATATATTACAATATTATATATTAGTTATATCTTTTTATTTGTCAAATGTATTAACAGTTTATAATTGTAATTTAAAATAAAATATATAAATGATTGTCAAAAATATTAATTGTATTAATTTAATCAATTGATGGTATGAATGGTATATAAATTTAATTGTAGTATTAATTGTGGATTTAATGTCAAAATGATTGTTTGAATTGAAACGATGGGCTGTAATGAGCAAACATACTGAACAAAGTGTGTATTGACTGCATAGACCTCTAGAGAGAGTGAGCGACAGATGAATGTGTATTGAAAATATTGAAAAGCATAGAAATGGTATGAAAGCCATGTTTGACTCAAACAGTTTGAGTGTGAACTGTGAGCGCAATTACAAAGAAAAGTGAAATTCAGTTCAATTCAATCATATTTATAATGATTTAGTTATCAAGTGATTGTCTCATTGATTGTTATATTATTCAAACAAAAGTTTATGATTTAACTTAAATATAATTATAAGTTATGAGTATTTCTCGGGAAACAGAGTTTAAAGGTTTGTCTTTCTTTGTGTCACTGTTTTGACTGTTATTTTGGACACAAAATGATTAATTGAATTGATTTTGTGGTCAATTTGTGATGAATTGTTAGCCACAATATATTTAAGACATTGGGTCCCAAAAAGTGTTGAACAATATATGGATGCAATCAGTGATGTGATTGTCATCTCTTAATGTGATGTGACTTTTGTTAACCATTTGTTTGATTTGTTTTTGATTTCAATTAGCGTTCAATTGATTTGCATTTTAATTCAAATCTAGACTTTGTTTTGACTCTTATTTCTGTTTGACTTTACTTTTGATCGCTTTTTGACAAAAACTTAAGGTTTGTTTGTATTAAAAATAATACCCTAATAACGACCACAACAACCACCAGATAGTCATCGATGGCATCGACTGAATGGCGAGAATCTATATTAAGACAACTGATTGTCCGTAAGAGTGCCGAACAAAAGCCATTTGAGTCGATCATCGACTTCTGTAACCAATTGTCTGAGAGATTGGATTCAATTAGAAGTGAAAAACTATTGCTTATCACCGAAAAAGAGAAACTTGTTTTAGAGACCAATGAACTGAAGAGTCTGTTGTCTTATAACTCTGACACCACTCACTCGATCTCTAACTCTAACACATCTAATGGCAAAGTGTTGGAGAAGAAGTTGTTTGAGTTGCAGACAGAGTTAACAGAATTACACAGAACTAAGGCACACAACGCTCAGACAATAGTTGATCTCAAGAATATCATCGAAACCAAAGACAAAGAAGTTAAGCAATTGGCCGCTAAGTTGGCAGAGACTCAACAACTGTTGAACAGCTCTAAGACTGTATGCAATGCTTTGGAGCAAAGGATTGTAGAGATGGATAAGAGTGGCCAACTGGTGCGGGACGAACACCAGGCACTTCAGATGGCCTTTGCGACGCTCGAGAGCCGAGCGGCCACTTTAGAGCGCGAGAACCTAGATATTGTGCGACGGCTGACCATTTTGAAGGAAAAAGATGCACAAAAATTGAACGACGAGAACGATAAGGCTATTAAAGTTCAAAACGAGAAACTGAGACAACAGTTGGCAGATGCGGCCAATGAACACCCGGGACCGGGAAAAATAGATGACATTCCGGCCGATTCTCTGCCCTCTAATTGTGATCCGATGTATATATGCACACGAATTCCCAATCGAGTAATGCTTCAGTTTGAAGCACACGAGGGAGAAGTGAATGCAATAAAGTGGAGCCCAAACGGTGATTTGGTAGCCACCGGTGGCGCCGATCGTAAGATTAAAATGTGGTCAATCAGTGAGAATTCAAGTGTTGCTATATTGAAGGGCACTCTAACGGGTAATAATGCTGCCGTCACGTCCATAGATTTAGATCAGGATCTGTTGTTAGCGTCGAGCAATGACTTTGCTTCTCGTGTTTGGACTTTAACTGATATGAAATTGAGGCGCACTCTGACGGGTCACTCAAACAAAGTACTGGCCGTAAAGTTTTTGGACATCAATAAGGTTGTGTCGGGTAGTCATGACCGCACACTCAAAATATGGGACCTCAACCGACACGCCTGTATTCGGACACTATTTGCCGGTTCTTCGTGTAATGATTTAGTGACCGTAAAGCCAAAGGAGTCAGTGGTGGCCAGCGCTCACTTCGATAAGCGAATCCGCTTTTGGGACACACGGTCCGACTCGAGTGCCAATGAGATCCTATTGCAGGGAAAGGTGACGGCACTGGACGTGTCTCCCGACGGCTTTTATTTGCTAAGTTGTGTTCGCGACGATTCACTCAAGTGTTTAGATCTGAGACAAAATCAGGTCATCAGAACATTCTGTGCCGAAGGCTTCAAAGTGGGCTGCGATTGGAGTCGTTGTAAGTTTAGTCCCGACAGTCAGTACATTGTGGCCGGAAGTCAGGACGCGTCGGTATACATATGGAATGCACTGAACGGAAAGCTCGAGCAGACTTTGAAAGATCAGCACAACTCCACTGTAATCGCCTGCTGTTGGAATCCCAATGGCTCTCTCCTCATGAGTACAGATCGTAATAAGAAGGCTATAGTTTGGTCTGATTTCTAGTCGTTGTGCGACATTCAACTCAATTCATTGATTTGACTTTAAATTGTTTTATACTCTTAAATGTCGATATTGTTGTGTTAAGTGTTGATTATTTGACCCACAAATTAATTATTATTAAAATGTTTATTTTGTAATAACTTTTTGCGCTTTTATTTCATTAATCATTTCATTAAATGATTTTGTGTTCAATCAATTGACTACAGTTTCTTGTTATTTAATGTATTTGTTTTAATTGATTGTTTCAAACAATTTATTAGTAGGAATGATACGCAATGAAGAGCGCAATGTTTTGGATCAACTATTGGACACTCCAGACGATGACTTGGATGAAGAGTTTTCCAAACCAGAGAAAAGGCTCAGAAGTGAATATTTTAGTTGTTTTCAAAGCAATTAGTTTTGATTTATTAATTTAAAACCCATTTTTCAGACAAAAGAACATCAAGTGTTGTCAAAGCGGTCAACACGAAAGGGTGTCCTAAACTAAACTCATCGGTAACTCTCAAACAAGAGGTTTGTTATAACTTTGTTTTACTCTATTTTTCTAGAATTTGTTTGTATTTTTTTTAAGAAATCAAATTCAAAAAATGATGTAAAAACCAAATATCCCAACGAAAACATTAAGAAAGAGTTTCCAACAGAAAGTTTGTATTTCTAAAGCTATTGAATTTTAGTTTTAAAATAATTATTTCATATTTTTTAGTGTCTAAGAAACCAATGAAATCAATTGCTAATGAATTGGTTAAAGAGACTAAAAGTCATAAAAAATTATCTGTAATTATAATTTAAATATATTTGTTAAAAAATGGTATAATTAATGTTAATTTGTTGTAAATATAGCCAAATAAGGCTATTTCTAAGTCTAATACAGAGCCGAACAGAAAAATGTCAGCGAAAAACAATGCTAACAATTCTGGCGATGATTACAGTTCATCCCATGACTCTTCCTGTTCGTGTGAAGATCACAGTAGTATTGTCTCAAATGGCAACCGATCCTTACAATCATCATCCCGTTCGCCGACTCGTAAGCTATCAAATAAAATTAGTTAAACTATTGTTTATTTGAATGTTTTATAAATTGTAGCCAAAAACAAATTGGGTGGACATCGAAGCGCTCGTTCAATGAGTCCCTCTAATAGAGAGTCTAAGAAGAGGTGGCGTTCGGAACCCGACGACAGACGTATGAAGTTATTCCTTGCTTTTAAATCAACAATTTTGTAAATATTGCTTAACTATAGGAAAGTCAAAACGACGGCGCCGTTCAAGTCATAGTCAAAGCGTCAGCAGACGTGATCCCAAAGACTTGTTGCGATACTTCTTCAAAGACAGCTGTTTCTTCGTTATGAAGAGTAATAATCACGAAAACGTTGTCTTATCAAAAGCGAGAGGCGTTTGGTCTACACCTCCTCAGAATGAGACCAAATTGAACCGAGCGTTCAAAGAGTTCCGAAATGTTATCCTTATATTTTCGGTCAAAGAGAGCGGCAAATTTCAAGGTTTGACTCAATTTGTCATCTGTTTGTGTGTTTTTGTTTAATTACTTTAATATGATTTATAGGATTTGCAAGACTTGCATCAGAATCACGTCATGATTCGCAACCAATTCAATGGGTATTACCTCAAGGTTTGAATGCTCGAGCATTGGGTGGGATCTTCTATCTGGACTGGATTTGCCGACGAGAACTATCTTTCACTAAAACACTTCATCTTTTCAATCCATTCAATGACGGAAAACCAGTGAAGATTGCGCGTGACGGACAGGTATGTCTACAAAAATAGTTTAATTGATTAACAGTTTAATTAACCATTTAATGACAGGAAATTGATCCTCGAGTGGGCGAAGAATTGTGTCGTTTGTTCCCAACCGACGAAACGGTTGAATTAATTCCGATGTTGAAGCGAATGAAGAAACAGACGGCTCACAGACCCAGAAGTCATCGACTTCGCGGACCATTTATGGACTTTGAGGAAAGAAATAAACCAAACATTAGCTCAAGAATTGATTTTCGTAACAGAGAGCGGCCTAATCCGATGCCCAATCACTCTTTCCCTTCAAATTCAATCAACTTTACATCAATGAAGTAATTAATCTTTACATTAATTTATAAATTTTTAGATTTTTAATTATGATGTGTATTACAGAAGAAAACGATTGGGACCGCCATTGCCTCCTATGGGACCAATGGGTCCTCGCAGAGACATCAGAGACGGTAAGCTATTAATTGAAAATAATAATTGAAAATATAATAACAAATAATGTATTTAAAGTCCGTAATGAGCGGGTCATTCATAGGCCAATGCCGCGCAGAGATTTTATAATGAATGGAAACAACGGTAACTTTCATCGCAATATACCGCCTCCTATGCCACCATTTGGTCCGGTAAGTGCTTACTCTCCATTGAAACTGTTTTATAGTTATTTGTTATAAAAATTATTGGTTTGACTCCAGCGTCCAATGTTTGAGCCGCCGTTCCCACAAAGACTGGATATGCCTTCAAAGCCCAGACTTATGGATAGAAATGTAATTTTGATTTTACATTTAATGATTAAATACTGTTATTGATTTGACAAATGTATTACAGGAGAGAAATATGGATGAATTTGTTCGTCGCCCTTATAGACCGCCTCAAAGGGATCGACGGTATCGTGAGGTCCGCTATTGAATTGTCGTTTAAATCACTCATTTATATCGCAAAAATCAAAGTTAATTAAAAGCAATTGAATTTTAGTTGTAATGGAAAAACAGTTTGAGTAAAAGTTTCTCTTAATTTCAATTTTTTGTCAATAATAACACTATTAATGAAATCAATTTTATTAATTTAATTGTAAAATATTTGAAATAATAAAAATCTAAATAAGATTTTGAAAACTAAAATTAAAACAATTATTATTTCGATAAAAACATCAATAAAAGTAAATATATATTTGATTTATAAGTGATATACAAGTTATATGTAATTAAAAATATGAAATAAATCCAAATACAGGTGCTATTCAATGCGTTTAGACAAAGAAATGCATTGAAACAAAAATATGTATAATTAGAAAATAATTAGAAAAAATGCAAAATAGTTATAAAGAAAACTTATAACCAATTTATAAGATAAGTATAAATGAAAAACTAAATTATTATAATTTGTTTTCTGACATTAAATACAAAGATATTTTTGTTTTGTTTGGATTAAAATCAAAGGCCCAACACCTCAACAGTCATTTAAAGTTAGCGAAAGGCACACAACTGTTTGCAAATAGTTTTGAATAAAAGTTATTCTCACCGGGAATTCTGGTTAATAATACATCATATTATTAGTAAAAACTAATCATTAATATTATATAAAACACTTAAAAACGTTAAAATAGACAAATTGTTGCGCTATTTGTGGGTCATTTCTAACAGCAAATAAATCGCCAAAAATAAAAGGTTTTAATGAGTGACTAAAAAAATTGGTGCAAAATTATAATTATCAATTATATAAGACTAGTAATTATTGTATTATCTCTTTGTGATCAATACGCGCTCAACAAAATATATATTTTTATACTTTTTTGCCATCATTTACATCGACACATCAAATACATAGCGAATATACCATTAAATAACTCTTTTATATCACAATTTTAAACTTATTACAGCCCTATCTCTCACTTTTATTCGCTTTCAACTATCTTTCTTTCTGTCACCCTCTCCTTCATTCATACAGCTAATTGATTTGTGGTGATCGTATTGAACACAACCGTAAAAACAATATTAAATGCAATCAAATATCTATTAATTGCATTATTTCGCACATAATGTTTATATATATAATTATATAATTTATATTAAAATCTATTTATATTAATAAATGAATCAAAAGCCGTGTGAGAAGTGGTAGTGAATGGTTTCAGTTGTTGTAGATCTCGACTCTCAACTGATTCAATACATCGGTTGGCATATCGTAAAAGACAGATCCGGCAGAAAATGATTTGCGAATTAATATCAAGTCGTGTAAAGTCAGGTTAGTTTCAAATTCATGGGGATGTGCCCATACAGTCAGTGTACTATTCGGCACCTAAATTCATACAATCAATCGGTTTTTAGTAATAATCAACTTATAGGCAGTGATAGGAATACAGACCTGAAAGAGCAGTCTTTGAATTTCACAAATTGAATTGCGAAGAAGAGTTGCGTTGACCGCAAAAGTTAACGGTTGGGACAAATTGTACTCTTTGACCAACGATGCCATGTGATCGACCATATCTCGCGTATAACCACTATTGATGGACATCTCATCAACACCTGTAGTCCAACCGATTGAAATGATTGCTTTGGGAAATCGTGTTTTGCACAAAATCAAGAATGTCCAGATGTCTATTGCAGTTGCTGATGGCTTATCCGGACCTATTCATCATATATTTACATTCATTTAGCTATTGCTTTATATATCGCTTTAATTAATTACAAATTCGCTACTTAATAATCAGGGTAATTGGCAAATTAATGTAATTATTTTGATAGTTAATCAAACTGTAAGCAATAAACTAATAAATTTATAGTCGTAAAGTTTAGTGTTTGTACAAAACTAAACCAAATAGTATTACTACAGTATTTGTAATGAATATAAATTTACCGTTATTTCAAAACTTTATATATATTGGCAAAAGTATAGATCGGTAATCACTTATTAACAATAAGTACCCGTTATTTTAATTACTTAAAAAAATATATGAAACGACAAATACCTGGTAATATATCGGCGTTCAAAACGATGGGTCCCTTAATATAGTCGACGTGTCGGGCCAGCACTCGGAAGGCGGGTTCAACCACTCTCGTGGATTTGAAGTCCAATTTGATGCCTTTGGGAGAGTTAGAGCGAACCACTTCGACCAACCAGTCCTCCAAAGTCAAGTCACTCACATTGAGAGGCGGGTGAGCCATAATGGGCACCGGATAACGAGTGGTCTCGGCCAGACTCACGTCCGCTTCAATCATCAATTCTTCTCCTTTTAAATTAATGGACCAATAAATGGATTAAAAGAAATGATTGAATGATGAATATGTGAACAAACCTCTGATGGCTTGGGCCAGTTTGGATCGGGTGTTGGCCGCGTGGGCCCAACTAAGCCGCAGTCCATCGCCGTTAACGGGGAAGTAGTCAACTAAATTAGATGAAGGAATGGCGGGTCGGGTGTGAAAGCCATTGGAGGTCTGATGAGTCGGCGGTGACGGGAACAGCGTTCTGCCGATACAGGGCTGGCTTATAGTCGCTGAGCACTGGAAGCCAATCATTGCGTCAAAAGAGGCAAACGATACACAAATGTAGAGAAATGGGACAGAATTGCAGTCTCAATGGTATGGTATGAATGAGTAGAGTGTTGTGCAAGTGTTGGCTCACAACAAGTTCAGTGTCTCAGATCCTAACTCTCCCTCACATTATATAAAGTGAAGGCAAACATAAAGTCCTAATTTCGGTGCTATTTTATGCGATACCTGTTTTGCAGGTTTTGTATCAAAACACAAAATACAAAATACAACTCAATTTCTAAAATAACACTGCATTTGATTCCGCACTTCAGTTCATTACCACTCTATCGCCACACGAATGAAGGTTAGGCTTACAGTTACAGCCTTACAGTGGGCTTACAGTTCAACTACAGTCCCGCTTAGGGCCGGCTCTGGACTACTCGACCACTAGTACTATCAGTCAGGATGTGCTCTAACCACTTGACTTATAAATAGATCCTTATTATAGTTATATACATTCATATAGTTATACAGTTAGACAGACCCACATAACACCCAACACTTGTCCCAACTATTTTCACTATTTTCACTATTTTTAGTATTTTATTTTATTTTCAATTTTGCTTTCATATTAAAATACATTTACTCTCATTTGATATGATTATATCTCAACTAAGTCTTGTGGCCAACAAATGGTATCTTTAATTATGGTTATATTGTAGGCAATAAGCAAATGGAGACAATGGAGACAATGGATGTGATAACGTATGGACACTTACCTGACTATATTTCATCGACTAATAGATATGTGAATCACAGTCTATGTAAACCATATGTCGGTCCAATCACTTCTAGTCTTAAAGTCTTAGTATGGCTTTCAATGCCAACCAAATGTGTTGAATGATTAGATGGTAGTATGTATTGAATATCGGGTGTGACTGAGTGGTCACTGGACGCTAGTGGTGGACCGATGTGATCAGCTGACGGGTAGTGGAAGTGCTAAACAATACAATTACTATACATTTGTATTGTATTATCAATTGTTTAGTATTGAGTAATGCGTGAGAGTATGGAGAGTGAGGGCAATGACCTCTACTAACACTTGTCTATAAAAACAGTGAAAAGCCGTACAAAAAGAGTACAAACCATACAAACGAAGCACTAAACCAAACGCGGAAGACATGCCGACCCCCAATGCATACCCCCTCAGTGACACAGCCGTGCAATACACACATCACTCGCTCTCTCCTCCCATCCCAACTCATAACGCCTTTCCAAAGCCTTATGCATTCAATTTGTTATGTTATGTCATATACAGTGTATATTATACATAGTATTGAGACATTTATACTCTCTCTCTCTCTCTCTCTCTCTCTCTCTCTCTCTCTCTCTCTCTCTCTCTCTCTCTATGTTGTCACTGTTTGTACGCCTTTTACTACAAAAACATTACATAAAAACCACTAAATATTGAGGCGAACGACAAGACTTTTATTTATAACATTACTATTAATATAGTTATTCACTTCATTACAGACTAATTCATACCAAATACAGACAAATCCTATTATACTATTGCCATACAATTAATCTTAAGCTCATCTATCACTAGTGGGCACATCTATTTGCTCTCCTCCTTTAATCATTTCAAACAATATTTGCATTTAAATTGCAATCAAATCTCAAAATTGAAGTTTTGATTCAAATGCTAAGTATTGACAAAAAGAGATGATTAGAAGTGTTGGCAAAGGAATTGGATGTTGTGTTGAATGTATTGAATGCCTTGAGAATGAGTTAACTGTTAACTACCGGTTCGCTAACATTCAGTGCATACAGTTGTGGCACTTATATCATACAAATGTATGAAATGGAAAGTCAACACAAAGTCGTTCACTAATCCCATCGTTAACTCTAACAGAGTTCACTAAATGCTATCCTAAACTTAAATTACATTATAGATTATTCTAATATGACTACAATTTTTAAAGGCATTGTACATTTAATAGTACATTAAACAAATAGTAAACTATAGAATATATTAATATAAAGTATATTCATATGTAATTAAATAAGCTTATAAATTATAAGCATATTTTTCAAAATAAAAATTATTATGAATATTGATTTGAAGAGTTGTATAAACAAACAAATGTTATTCAATGTACGGGTATTTTTGGATGTCATTCATTCATTAATGCATTATTAAAGCAACAAATACAGGAAATTAAAGTCAATAATTATATAATTAAATTTAAGGCCAATTGAATAGAAAGATATAGATATAGTGTTTGGAAAAGTGTTTAAAACTCTTCAATAACTTTCATTGGAATCACTCTTGACCTCAACAGAGAAAAAATCATATAAAAAGCAATACATATTATGCATTCATATCTGATATGTTATCCAATATTCTGTAAATGTATAGCAATTTTTAAGAGCATTTGATGTCCCAATTACTTGACTTATGGATATGATATACTAATATAGCCATCGCTTGTGTGTGGTATTAATGGTAATAACATTTATGAGATAATTATTTCTACTGTGAATGCTATGCAGTCATAAAAGACCTAGTTTAGTTTAGTTTATTATGCTTTATATTAGCTACTAATTCCAAACTCCAAGTCATATCAATTTTTATATTACTTCATAAAACTTAAATTAATGAGAAAACAAAAATTATACATCAAAATACTTCAGTTGTAAACAAAATAAATTAAAATATTATTTTCTATATATCTGTATATAAATATTATAAATATATTACTAATTATAAGTAATATTTATATAAATAACTCGTTTATTAGTTCTTCGTTTCTACGGATAATATTGAGGAAATCGTTGCTAATATTTGTAAATATAATTATAAATAAAAAGTATTTACAATATTATATTTTGACAATAATTAGTAGAATAGTTATGTCTAAAAGTATGGTAACTGTGATGGTATGGTATGCTTGTATTGAAAGAGTAGACAAATGCATTTCAATGGACTGTTTTTTGTATTTTATTTTATTTTTGATACGATATACAAACAAAATTATATAATAGTTTAACATTTTATTATATAATATAATAAATATTTTGGTCGATTATATGAACGCTATATTGACTGTCAGGTAGTGTTTGAGTACAAAGACCTTTGAATGAGAGAGAGTTTAATAAACTTGAAGTGAAACCTAGTTTCGCGAGTTTAACATAACTGTTGTTGGTTTTTGAGAGTTAAGTATCAATTCAATGCTATTTTCACTCTCGTGTCCCAAATTCACTTCGAGTCTAAACTACTGGTCTATTGTTCTTACAGTTCATACTGTTTGCGAAAAAACTGTTTTTCTGTTTCTATTTTCCCGTCGTTTTTACTTAAATCGATATTTAAATGCATTTTTTTCATTATTAGCTAACATTAAATTAAAAAAGTTTTGCTTTTTATTTACCCGTCAATTGTTAGACATTTGTTGACAGAAATATTCATTTCACTTACTCTTCCTATAAATTAGTATATGTGACACGTTTTTGCCAAATAATACTCAATAAAAATCCTGTTTATTTGATTACATCAATGCTATACACCAAATGGTTTTAACCTCACAAACACTTAACGTATTTTGATCTTTAAATTCAATAAAACTTTCAATTTTTTGAATAAACAATTGATTACAAAAATCTATTTTTATTATACATTTAATGACTTTTGACTTACAATTGCTCCCATTCTTCAAACTAAACAGTGTTTCCTTTTTTATTGTAATTTATTTTTTAATACATTTTATTCAATGCTTTTTTCAGAGTTAAACCCAATATTTTTTGCTTTTTTGAAATACAAAACAATACATGACTTTTATAATATTTTCAGTAGAGTTGCATTACATTAGTGCCACAAATTTAGTGGCCATTTGATGCCAAACAATCAAACAATTACTGAACCAAATATAGTTAGTTTTGTTAGTAAATACTTTATAAATATAACTAATGTTATATAATATATACATATTATGTATAATATTGTGAATATTTTAAAACTGGCAAATATGATGAATCCTTTTTAGCTTGGTAACACTGTCCTGAAAGTGTCTATTCTGTAATGACTCCCAAAATGTAAAAGTGATGTAAAATAAAACGTGAGAATAAAAACAAATTGAATTCATAATTATTAATATTGTATTAATTATATTAAACAGTAATTTGTTTTACGTGTCATTTAAACTGAAATTAACAGACAATTAATTAAACATAAAATAAGATCGTATTGTATACTTTTGAATGCATTTACATATTGAGATGCAATGTCTGTCTGTCTGTCGGTAATTCCGGTTTATTTATCGGAAAGTTTTGGTTTTGGTTTTGAGATGTAAGGCTAAGATGGGAAATTTGCTTAAGTTTGCCCTGTTCACTTTCTCTAATGGGTTTTCCATTTCCTGGACTAACACTCACTCCTGATTTTTTATACTTTAAATTTATGTGAATTTACACTAAATGTACAATACATGTGAATATTATATGTGAATAGATGTCATTTTTAAAACCCAAAAACTTATTATTAATTAAATTTATATATTTTATTTACTAACATTTTCCTAAAGCTAGTGAACATTAATTATTATTAATAAAATATTTTTTTTTAATTTTAAAATAAATTATATTGTTTTTAAATGTTTATATAAGTTATAATTTTTAATTTATAAATTAAAAATTTGGGCACATATTGTGCTATAAATTATTGATATGATATATCACTTGTTTAATAATTTTTTTTAAATATACAATATTTTGCAATACTTTCTGTTATGCTATTCTTGTGTAATGACATTCACATTATTATTATTACTATTAAAAACGATAAATAAATTGTTTATTGAAATAAAAAATTAATAAATGAGTTCAAAATACAAGTGTTTGTCAGTCACTTGAATATTGAAGAGCATTGGAAACAATGAGCTAAATATATAATCAATTCTCATATCAACTCAATATCTGTTTTTAGATACAAACAAATGCATTGATCATTGAAATTATGGCAAATAAAACCTAAATTAAGTTTTTATTTTATTTTATCATTTAATATCTGTTTTATAAGAATCTTAAGTTCAAAACTAATGCTTATTTATTATTATTATTGTTTGACATAATTTCATCTATTAATGACATTCACTTTAAACATAGAAATAACTTTATTTTTTAAGTTAAAAATAACAAAAAACATACTAAATTTTATTTATCTTATCTTTATTACTTCAGTACACTAAAGAAATTGAAAGTTTTTTATTTTATTTAAAAATAAATATTAGTTTGAAAAATATTCAATTTAAACAAAAATATGATTATATAATTTTTATATACTATAAATTTATAGGATACTTTAAATTTTATACAAAATTATAAATATGTTAAAAACTAGCATGCATTACATAACAGTTATTTAGTAATTTATATAAAATCAATAATATAATATTAGACAATTTTATGCATAAAATTACTAAATATTATACTTAATTTGGATGACCAACATAAAATAAATTTATAAAAATGTAAGTTTAATTAATATTTTAGTTATATATAATATATATATAGTCTTATAGTTCAATGAATTGAAAGAATGCTATATTTACTAACAGGGAAGTGATTCACACAATCGTGTAATTGGCAAAGAATTCATATTCAGCACAATCTGTTGGTTTGGATAATCATTACTATAGAAATATTATTCTATATGTTTTCATACAATTCAACAATAATTTTGTACAAAACAAATCAATCATTTATTATAACTATGGCTTATTACTATGGTTTAGTAAACTATTTAACGCTTTCAATTTTATAAGGGAATGTTGTAGCAAGCACATTTACACTTTTATAACTTGCTTTTAATTTATATTTACTTTCTGTAACACATATTAATCTTAATTTAATAATATTAATACTAATAATTAATTATTTTTTAATTAGCTT
>JAQIWK010000298.1:0-18385 GCA_034695265.1 Dissorhina ornata | reverse complement strand
GAGAGAGAGAGAGAGAGAGAGAGAGAGAGAGTGACAGCACTTCTATTCGCACTTCTATTGAATTTCCTCCGAGAATAGCGTTGAATGAGAGATGGGTCTCGAGTTTGGGCTCTGTTTAAGAACTTATTGCTTACAACTGTGTACTAAAGTTAAACTGTTTAGCTATCGTTTTTGCTGTAACAGTATTACTAGTTTATATAGATTGTGAGGCATACCAGATATATACACCCAGATCTTGCAGTGCTAAGTCAGTATATTAGACAACTAACCGATTGATTAAAATAAATATCAACTTAACATATGAGATCTGTGAGAAGAGGTCTGTTTGTTTAGAACAGTACCAGACCTCGCAATTTTGGTCACAACATTTGCAACTGATTTTATGCAAAAAGCAATCAAATGGTTTGGTTAACAAATAAAGTAAAAGTTATTTGGTCTTTGATTTATGCGATGTTTGCGTTTCAGTATCTTTTGTGTCCCGATATTTGCTTTGATTGCAACTAACTTTATATATTGCATACAATATATGCACACAATTTACTTTATAGTGTAGAAGCATTAGTGAATGAAACTAATATACAATTTATGAATTTTCAGGAACAAAGCCACCGGAGCTACAGACCCCTCACTACACTAACATTCAGATGGAATTTTGCTATTCATGGCTTAAATCCTATGGGATATCACATAATAAACATAGCGTTGCATTCATTCGTTTGTATTCTGTTTTATAAGTAAGTTCTTCTCCATCTTCTTCTTCTACTACTACTTTCAGTATTACATTTGCAGACAAAGCGAATGTATATCTTATGAATAACTCATTATCTTTATATAACTCTTATATTCATGTAATCTGTATTTGTCTCTCAATGTTTTTCACTCACAGCTACTCTCGGCTACTATTCTGTGATTCGATGACATCCTTAATAACATCACTACTCTTTGCAGTTCATTCAATACATACTGAATGTGTAAGCAATATATATACATATAGTAGTAAAATGGCATAACTATTATTTAAGCCCCTAGATTATCTATCAGTGAGTGATGTTATGCAACGGTATCTCTCATCAAAATAACTCCTCTCTCTCTCTCTCTCTCCACATATCTATACAATTGATTCGTTTACAGGAAAAATATATATATAAAAACACACATTCCTATTGTTAGCATAATATATAAAAATCAGCCAAACATATATTCGTAGACTCAAGAGACTCAAACTTATTAGACTCAAGAGATTCTTAAAAGTTTAAGATTTTATTTTTTATTTTAGTTGAAAATTACTTTTTAAGAATTCTTAATGACTATCGATTTGTTCATCTATTTTCACGCCATTTAATGAATATATATTTTTTGCACAAAATATTAATTTTGAAAAACGACTCACTCTTCAAATGTTGAAATGAAAGCATAAAAAACTCCTGAAAATACGATTAAATATATAAAAATAGAGATAAACACCACATAAAGTGTATACATAAAAAAAAGCTTTTTAGTCACGTTTTATGGACTTATCATTACTTTCTTATCTGCTCTTTGGTTGCGTCGACAAACGCTTCCCACATAAAAGAGTCGGGCGTTTGTGTTAGTATTGAAAGTTTTCATCAAAATTGTTTTAAATATAAATATTAATTCAATAAACAAAAACCCAAAGAATATTAATGACATTATATGACAGAGAAAATGGCTATTTTGTTGAGACCTAAATATAGACCATTGGTTTTTATGTATACGATAATATCGTACACATTAAAAACAAAATAGCAGCAAAAATATAAATGAGTGTAACTCTTATATATATAATACAATCAATTTGATGCAAATGTGATTGAATGAGAATTATTTAGTGGAAAATCAGTTGATCCTAAAACAAGTCACGATTCAAAACTAATGACCAGTTTTTTTTATATAGTAGTAGTCATTAGAAATGTAGATATATTTGACAAACGAATAGCAAAAGGATTGCATAAAAATTTGTTGTCAATTCTTGTTGTAATGAATTAATCCATAGATAGTATGACTATAATGTCGAACACTGTGTTAAATATCCATAAAACTATTGTATGACTTGAATTGCTAAATGCCATCACAAATATGTAAAATTTATGTAATAAAACAGAGAGAGAGAGAGAGCATAACAATTTTCATTTCAATAAAAGAGTCGTACAAATAGGCTAAACACCGGTCTCTCTCCTATTTTGTAAATTGAAATTTTATAGATTATGATTGTGTTGAACCCCATTTCCCCAACCGGTGCTCTAATGTGTCATTTGATATTTCTCTCTTCGGCAAAGTACAGCTAAAACTCATCACTATTTTTGCGACTTTTTTGTAGAGTCGATAAGTAATCAGAAATTAGAAACTCTCTTATATATATTGTTGAGCACTAATACCAGATATCTATTCATTCTTTCATACTGTAAGCTACAGTTCCTGAACTGAACTTTATTTTTTAATGTTTATTATAATTCTCCGAATCTCTCCGAAAACTATACAATCATTGAGTTTTAAATCCTTTGAAATTGCAAATGAATTATAAATACTGTAGAAAAATATTTTCATTTTTATTTTAGAGTTTAATAGTAAAAGTGTAGCACAAAATTGTAGTTTGCTATCAGACGAGCGGCAATCAAATCAAACTTTCATTTGATCCTTGGATTTATCTCTCAATGTTTCAATGTTTGCTTTTTTACTTTAATAAAACTTTTTTACTTATTTCTTTTTCATACACTATTTGATTCACAATTTATTATTTTTTGTTTAAAATTTTTTATTCTCTCTCTCATCTGTCCTCTCAATCTTTATATATTTATCGGCAATTTTTGGGAGAATACAGTCATACAAATCAATAACAATTGTAAAAAACTAGTGCATAAAAAATAAACGCTTAAAGTTTTTTGTTGTTAAGTGCGAGAGAGAGAGAGAGAGAGAGAGAGAGAGAGAGAGAAGATGTGTATAAACTAATATCGATTTATCCATTAAGACAGAGAAAAAAGGAGAGACTAAGACTTTAGTATATTTTAGAGATCTCTCTTTTTTTTTGTTCGCTTAGGTTGTGATAAACCACTCAATGTTGTGATCGCGAGAGAGTATCCCAACTCTCATATGATATGTTTTTTACTTTAAACATAGAGAGAGAGAGAGAGAGAGAGAGAGAGAGAGAGAGAGAGAGAGATTGTTTGAACTAAAACACAAAATGCATTTTGGGTTTAAATATAATGAAATACCAATGGCTTGTATGGCTTGTAAAGCATGTGTTCCGTTATATTCTGTTGCCATAAACTGACGTAACGGCCACACAATATGCAGTCGAGTTGGCCATCCATTTCACTGACTGTCATATAAAATAGCGACCAAAATATAAGGTTCTCTTATTGTGTCGACTTTGCACTTATTTTTAAACCTTTTATTTAAAATATTACACATTTAATAATCCAATAATTTAATGTTAAATTGTGTACAGCATGGGACTCACTGTCATAAATAATATTAATGCCTATTTACTACTGAATGAATAAATTTAGTATAATTTAATTTTAAAAATATATTTTAATATATCCTTGTTGCAAAAAATATCCAGGTTGCTTCAATAGTGGGAAGGGCTGAACTACTGTCGGCTATATTTTATTTATCAACACTTTTGGTATGGATTTCTCCGAAATACAAAATGAGACACAAATTACTATTCAGTATTATATTGTCGTGGTTTGGATTCCTGTGCAAAGAACAGTCGCTCACTTCACTGATTGTTTGTGCCATTCATGAGCTCATCTCTCGGAGACATTTACCGAACAAAGTAAGCAAAAAAACATATTATTAAACAAAATGTTATAAATCATTAGTTTTTGCTTCAAAAATGATATTAATATTTCTTATATACCAACAAAAAAACTAATAAATGGATACAATTTGTAAAACAGGAAAACAAGATAATCCCAAAAGCGAACCCAAACTCTATTATAGCAAGACTTGGAAATATAAAACGATCGCAACAACTAGTTTGGAGGAAAATCGTTAAAAACATATTTATTTTATTGTCTGCATTCATGTCGGCCCTAATATTTAGATTGTATTTAATGGGAAATAAGTTTCCTAAATTCAATAGGTATTAATCATTACTTATATATATATTTTCCAAAAAAATATTTTATTATACGTTTTGTATATTATATAAATAACATATTAAATTTTTGTTTTTATTATTATTACAACGCTTTAACAGAATTTATAATTTATTATCTTGTTAAATTTATTTTTAATATTACTTTATTTAAATTATTTTTATTTCCATAAAGATTTAGTTTTAAAATTACAGATAAAACTCTATAAAAATAAAATAAATTTTAAATGAAATATAATGTTGAATAGGTTTGACAACCCGGCCTCCTATTCGGGCGCACCGACCAAACAGTTGACATATAGTTATTTGATTGCCTTCAATAGTTGGCTGCTATTATTTCCATGTGATTTGAGCTGTGATTGGACTCATGCATCCATACCTCTGGTGTCAAACCTAACGGATCCAAGAATTTGGACGATTGGGGCCTTCTTTGCTGTTTTGTTCGCTTTAATATACTATGCCTTAATCAAGAGTGAAGATCACAAACTATTTTTGGTGAGCGCTTTCCCATCATTTCATATTTAGTCATAAATTTACTTTTACTTCAAAAACTGATGTTCCCAGACAATAGTTTAGATGTTGAAGTCAGTTAAGTTTTTTGAAGCGAAAATAACATAAATATTTGTGGTTTAAATGCAATATTAGCCTTACATCTCCCCCTCATATGCACCCTCTTTATTCATCTCTCTCTCTCTCTCTTTCTCTCTCTCTCTCTCTCTCTCTCTCTCTCTGCTTGCTTTCTTTCTATATTTCTCTATTTTTATATATAATCTATAATTTATTGAATGAATAGGTGCTAACATTAGCTATCGTGCCATTTATACCGTCATCCAATATATTCTTCCCGACGGGCTTTGTTGTCGCCGAAAGAGTACTATATTTGCCTTCAATTGGATTTATTTTGTTGGTTGGAATGGGAGCCAAAAAACTGCAAGACTTATGGTATGCAATATAATACAAAACAATATTAACTTTTATTACATAATGTTATTTTTTTGAACGAGAAAAACATTATTTAATATTTGTTCACTCATTCATCCATTCATTCATTCATTTATTGATTGTATTTGAAGGCAAAGCCATTCGACTTGTATTAAGACAATAATAGGCCTTCTGTTGATCGTTCACACAGTCAAGACATATCGCAGATGTAATGAATGGTAATCAAAAATATTATATTTCTTATTGTTTTTAAGGCTTTTATATTTATTATATGGGATGATAGAGAAATATGACTAAATTTATATATATTATGGCCACAAATGGCACACAAAATCTTATAATTCGTTTATTGGTTAAGATTATATATCTATTATATTATATATATTATATATATCTATAATAAACTATCGTTAATATCATTCAAAAAACAATTTCAGGAACAATGAGTACACTCTCTATACTTCAGGCCTTAAAGTGAATCCAATGAACACTAAACTACTCAACAATTTGGGAAGACTTTACGAAAGAGACGGCAACTATGATGTGGCCATCAATTACTTTAGAGAAGCCGTTCGGTATGTAATGGATGTGAAACAACACATAAAAAACAATTTTCTTATTAATGTGCTCTTCATTTAACTTAAACTATAATTTTTTTTCTCCAAAAAACTTATACTTAATTTTATTTTTGGTTATTTATTGCTAACTATAACTATAGGATAGAGCCATCAGATGTGAGAGGACATCTCAATTTGGGTAACATTTTACTCAAAATTAATAACACAAAAGAGGCTGAAATATTGTACACAACGGCAACCAATTTATTACAAGAATCGGCTAATACTTGGCATCAAATATCGTCAATGCATTTAACAGCTCTGTTCCGACTCTCGCAACTCATATCAACGGATCCCAACCGAAGTCAAGAAGCATTCAATACGCGCGACGTCTTAGCTCTCAAAACTGATTTCAAACCAGTGTTTGATAGTTGGACTCAAGACATGAAAAGTGCTGCCAATCGGCGCATCGAAGCGGCCGTTATGTTAGCCGAAGCGCTACAATACGAGAGCACAGATCCCGATGTACTCTATAATGTAAGTGAAATCTTCACTAAAAATAGATATCTTTTTATGATATTTCTTAACAAAAACAAAATTTAATCCATTACTTGAAAGTTTCGTTTTTATATAAGAAATGAAAAATTTTATACCTTTTGTCATTTGCCGGCGCTTTTGATACGAGAAAATGAATTTTTTACAAAACTTATATGTGATGTAAAGCTTTATTCGGTTTACAAGATCTCTCTCTCTCTCTCTCTCTTTCTTTCTTTCTTTCTTTCTCTCTTTCTTTCTCTTATTTTTTGTAATGTCATAAGATTTAGGGCACAAAACGAATTGAAAAAGTTTTGAAATTTGTGTTTTTTGTATTGAGAATAGTGTTAGAGAGTTAAGTCGCCTTAAAGTCAATGACAGAAACTATATATAAAAAGATTGTTAACACAATTGTGAGCACAAAATGTATTAAGAGTGGTCTAAAAGTTGACAATTGTTTTGTGATTTTTTTACATACAGTTGGGTATAGTTGTAAACGAGAGCGGATCAGCTCAGGACGCGCTTGAGTTGTTTGATAAGGCGTTAAGTATGGACCCGCATCACGAGCCATCACTTTTGGCCTCCGCCCGTATAATCCAAGATCAAGGGTTAAGCCGTTTGCATGAAGTGGCCATTGAAAGGCTCAACACAATTATCGAGATGGGAAGGGCTGACGAAACGGTTTACTTTAACTCTGCGATGTTGGCCATCAAATCGGGTCGTTTTGATAGAGGAAAACATCTGTTGGAGAGCGCCATACAAATCAAACACAACTTTACCGAAGCTCTCTATAATATGGCACTCATTTTGTATAACGAAGAATACCCGCAACCATTGCTGGCCGTCGACTACTTGACCCGACTATTGGCCACCAATGGAGAGCACATCAAAGGACTGTTACTTTTAGGCGACATTTATATTGAATATTTTAATGACTTGAAAAACGGCGAGAATTGCTATAACAAGATATTGGAGACGGACTCAAGCAATGTGTTCGCTCAGCACAACCTCTGTGTGGTTCACGTCCGACGAAAACACTTTCACGAAGCCATTCAGTGCTTCGAGAAGATCCAGAAGAATAATATCGGATCCGTTAACGTCGAGCATCACCTCAAACTGACTCGCGATCTGTTACGCGATCAGCTCAGGAATGGTAGCAATGAGTTTAAATTTCTGTTGTAATTAATAATTCATTAGTTGTAATTAATTTGAAATGATTATATCTGTAAATATATTATATATATATTATATTCGTAATTAATTTTTAAAAATAAAAGATATTTATTAAATTATTATTAAATTATATTAAATAAAAGCAAAAGATATATTAAAATAATTATTACCATAATTTAAAAATAAATTAATTTTAAATAAATACATAATTTTCTCACAAATAAAGTACAAATAAATAAATAAATAATTTTGTATTGAATTTATTTTTAATTTATAATGTGTTTAAAAGTTGTGCAAACAAAACAAAATATATAATAAATTAACAAAATATATCATTTCATAAAAAAAATTAAAAAAAACTATTAATTTGTTAGATAAGTCTATACTATAGACTCTATAGCTATACATAATATGCACATATTTATATGTTGGTTAGATTGAACCAAAAAATATTATTCAAATTATTATCAATTTATGAGCAAGCCAAAAATGATTTAGTGATGGAATAATAATTTTTTAAAACACTAATAAATACACGTCTAATGCAAATATATGGGAAAAAACTAAACACAAAGTTTGAATGAATATATGAAATACTGTATAAAGCAATAAATATTAAATACTTTCGTCGTTCAACTCATCCATTATCATAACGAAACGCCACGTCTTGTGTATGTAATGAAGAAGAAAAAAATTATATTTTTTTGTATAAATGCTTTGAATATGATTTGAGGGAATTAGTGGCCCATTATTTTTGGTTAGTCTTCAAACTTGGGTTTGATAAAAAAAAATTTGCTGCTTTTTATTCATTTATTTATTTATTGCCAAAATTTGTTGGCAAAAAATGATTGATTTGCCAAACAATATGAACGAACATATAGAGTAAGTTATTCAGATTTTTTTCTCCCATATTGTTGTTTTTGATGGCAATATATTTAATGCAATAATAATATTATTTATTATATTTATTATAAGTTTTAAAAAATAATATGTCTGTTTAAATTATATTTTAAAAAGGAAATATGAATGTAATGACAATAAAATAATTAGTTGATTGAAAAACTTGTATTAACAGTAATTTAATAGATAACTTGAAAGTATCATTTGGAAAATGACTGAAAACATTAAAATAGCATTAATTTGTAATTATCTGCGAAACAGAAAAATATAATGTAATTAAAGACTCACTAATGAATGCAATTTGATGACTAATATTAAATTAAAATAATTATTTTCTTAAATTGTTGTATATTTTTGCAAATATCTTATAAATTTTGAACCAAAAAAAAGTTAAACATTTTGAAAAACAGATAATAATTTAATTAAATTTTTCATAGTTATAATTTATATTACATTTTTAAATGTAATTTATTTATCCAGATAAACTAATTATTAAGATATAAATTAATATAAAAACATAATATTTTTAAAAAGTTTTATCATTATAAGTTATAATATTTAAATTAGCAAAATATTAATTAGATAAATATCAATAATCACTAATTACATTAATGTAAAAACATTTCCCATGTTTTAATATTATAAGTTTGAGCAAGTAAAAATAAAATATAACATATAAAATAAATATAAATTATTGCATTACATTAGTATTTAAATTTAAAATACTAGACATTCTATAAGTTTTTTAATAAATATTTTCAATTGAAAAATAAATAATATATAAAATTTATTACAAAATCTATTCATACATTGCATACCAATGAATACATCATAAAGTATCGGTTTCTTTGAAATGATTGCAAAATATTATTTATTTTTCAAACTCAAATATATTTAAATTCAAAATTAAAATTATACAATAATAAAATTTATATTATTATTAAATATATAAAAATATAATAAAAATAAAAATATTAGAGTTTTTAATTTAAAACTTTTAAATTAAAAATGATTTTTATTTTGTTGTTTT
This sequence comes from Dissorhina ornata, assembly GCA_034695265.1. Lineage (NCBI taxonomy): Eukaryota > Metazoa > Arthropoda > Arachnida > Sarcoptiformes > Oppiidae > Dissorhina > Dissorhina ornata. Next base: position 9,126 of record JAQIWK010000298.1, on the reverse strand, counting down.
GCATTTGGTTTCAATTTACAACTTTAATGCATTTATTTTAAAATTTCAATTTTTAATATAATTCATAAATAATTTTACAAATAAATTAATTTTATTTGTATGGATTAATGCTAAAAAGTTTAATTTAAATTTTACAAAATTGAATTATATTTTATTTTACAATGTTATCATTATTTTGTTTTAATTTCAGCTTGCTAAGCTTTATTATAAAGTTATTACAAGAATGTGTTTGTATTTAAAAATAAATAAATAATTACTTATTCTTTGAATTCCTATCTTTTCTAACAATGTTTTTCTCAGAAAAAAAACAATAGTTTGTCTCATATTTCAGAAATTGCTTTTCAAATAACATTTTTATCATTACATGAAATCATTTAAAACTTTAAAAATTATGCAAAACTAGTTACAAAAAAATACTGATTTAACATTTTTAAAAAGCTTAAATCATGTGTTTAAAAGTGATATTACTTTCAAAATAAAATATTTATTTAAATAAACTTTTTTTTAAATTATTCATATAACAATAACTTTAATATAAATTTCAAACAATTATATAGTGTACAAAACTAAACTAATTAAGATGAATAGTCTTTTATAATAATAATAAAACAATCAAATGTATGTTACAATGCATTTGATTCAATTGGCCAAAAGAAAGTCATTGTATTATATAAATATTATTGTGTTTCACTTAAACATCTTATAATATTTACTTAACAATTGCATTGAAACTACTAAATGAAAATGTAATTGAAGTCTGTATTTCTGTACGAAAAAGTAAACTTTTGGCGACAAATTTCCATCGATTGGTGTATATATTAAGTCCATTTGGAGAGATAAATGCATCACATGTTTGGCTGAATTACATTTGATGTTAATATAAGTTTTTTGCTAAACATTTAACGTTTCACTAAATTTAACTCCACATGATTTCACATCACTTTTTTGTTTTTTGTTTTATTTTCATTTTGTTTTTATTATTATCTTTCTTTTTTTTTTGCTTCACTCTATGATAAGCGCTTAAAAAACATTGCATTTGCTTTTCCTATCATTTGCTATACATTTGCCCATAATTTGTAAATCTGTTACTAACGTTTAGGTTTAGGTCTTTGATATTTGCCTTAATTCAAGCCATCGATTAGATATAAATTGAAATTTAATGCACAAACATATGGCATATATTGGCGATTAAATTTGTTTTACTTGTTTTTGGTGTTTTTGGTTGTAACACAAACATTATATATAAAATTTATTTCATATAAAACTAAACAAAACGACTTATGATTGTAAATATATTATATAAATAAATAATGATTAAATAATTCTAATATAATATAGTTTATATAAATTTATTAGGTTTACATAGAAATAAATTTATTTTTCATTCAAGGTTTTTTGTTGTTGCTTTTTATATATATCACCAAGCATGCTGTTAACAGTGCTAGGTAGTAATTAAATAATTATATTTACATGTTAACTTTGTCATTATATTGTCATTTGAATTAATTATTATTACAATTGAAATCATAGACAAATGTTTGGACAAATCAAAACTTTCAACAATAATCAAAATATACAATTATTGCAAATCTTATATAATAAAAATAAAGTTAAAACATTAAATCAAATATATTTCATTTGATTGAATACAAAATTCAATGTAATTATAATTAGTAAATGCATTTAAAGGTATTATAATAAATTACATTACAATATAATAAATAATAATAATATATTACTTCAGTATAAAAGAAAAGTCAAATTAATTTCTTAAATCACAAAATATTGATTTGCTTTCACTGCTTATTGTCCCCTAAAAAATGCAAAACTTATGTATTATTTGATTACATAAACATTGATCTAATTTTTTTCTTTGTAATGAAAAAATTAAATTAACTTTTTTTGTTTTGTTAACTATATTAAGATTTTTAGTCGTTGAATGAATTTCATTAATTTAATTAGTATTTTAAGTGATTCACGAAAAATGAGTCTCTTGTCTATCATTAATCTAATAATAAAACAGTCGATACATTGAGTTTTAAAAACAAAGACAAAACTTAAACGCATCGTTGAAATGGTTTTGAAACAAAACACGAGAATATAAAAATAAAAATAAAATGTTTTTGTTTCTACTTTTACAACATTTAATGTTAGTTTTAAAATTGTATAAAAATATTTGTGTAAAATTTTTACAGTGTATTAACACAAATATAATTTAAAATGAATAATGTTTTTAAAAATGTTTAGCAATTGTTTGTCTTTTTGAAAAATACGAGATAAACTTTTTTGAGAGAAAAAAGTTTTGTTAATAATAGAAAAGTTTATTCTCATTGCATGTGTATGTTTGAAATGATAAGGTTTACTACAGAATCGTATGGCAATAGTCAGTAGGCATTTGCTCTACAAATGATTGAATACTACACGTAAAACATATTTTTCAAACACTGCCTCTGAATTTGTGATTCAAACTCTACACGTCCGTTCAAATCATACGGTATGAATGCAATTGCAAAATGCGGTTCATTGTAACGAATGGCAACTCTATAGCTACCAGAGTTGAGCTCATAGAGAGAGAGAGAGAGAAAGAAAGAAAGAAAGAAAGAAAGAAAGAAAGAGAGAGAGAGAGAGAGAGAGAGAGAGAGAGATGTGAGAGAGATTTGTTTATCAAAGTTGTTGGCATACAGTGAATGGACTGAACAGACAGAACATAACTGTATGGTTCGGTCATCTCTACCATTAGTCATGAGCTCAAGAAAAAATACTTATATTTTTTTTTGTGGCGTCACCTGTTTTGGATGTATACCAAAATGCATTGAATTAATACATAATTCACAATATATTTTGCATTATTTGAAAGATAATAAATCAATATATGTTTTTTGTGAATATAATCACATCCGTAGACTGTATATGTGTATCACTCTGTCTTTACTGAAACTTATTTTTTGTATGTATTTTTCATAAAATAAATTAAAATAAAATAACAAAAACACGATTTAATGCTATCGTAAATATTTAATAAGACTGGGCTAACAATTAATCAATAGCTTTATTGATACAAAATAATTAAAGCCATAGGAAACGAGTGGAACAATGATATAAAAGTAGGGATAGTAAGGAGAGAGAGAGAGAGAGAAAGTTTGGTATAAATAATTTATGACTAACTTTGAGCGTCCCTTCCCTTCCCTTTTACATTGAATTGAAATCCAAATGGCATTCAAATTAATCATTCAAACGGTGTGTTCCGCAATAGTCACGAACCCATACCATAACAGTATATATAATATTCTGTGTATACATATATAATGGTAGACATGAAAGACTATAACTTATTAGTTATAAATAAAACAAAATCAATAACTCATCCGATATATAATTTACGCGATTTTCATCTTAAAAATGTTATTTTTTCTGGTGGTACACATTAGTTGGTGCAATTGTTTTTAATTATTAAAATATTGTTGTTAATAATTAAAATACCATATTCTAGTAGGTTTTTAATTTTGATAATAACCAACAATCTGTTTATTGCTTTTTTGGGAAACTAAAACGATGTAATGTTTTATTTATAATATAATATTTAGATAAAATTGCTTTAAGTAATTAAAATGTTTGTAATTTTTACTTTTAATAAAAATAAAAGTATAGTTTTTACTCAACTCTCTATAATAGCGATAATATTAACAAAACTTTTGTTTATTGTGTTAATTTTGAAACTGATTGCTGGGGTTTATATTAGAAATAAAATTAATTTTAATTTCAATGAATTAAATTTAATAGAAAATAATTAAAGTCAATGATAGTCAATGAAATAAATAGTAAATTACCATGGGTAATTTATTAAATGAGTCGAATTTAATATATTGAACCCAATGTTAATAGAGATTAGTTTTTATTTCTAAAGCCATTCAAATAAAATTTTATATTTAAAGGAAAACACTTTTACTGTAATGAAAAAATATATATGTAATAAAAAATCTAAATGATTAATAAAATAAAAATAATTTTCAATCAATTTGTTTATTGAGTTTATAAGATTAGATTATTATTATAACTAAAAGTTAGGCTAAAAATAAGTTAGAAATAAAAATCAGTCATAAAATGGTATAATCTATCAAATTCCACATCATTTGTAAGATAAAAGTAAATATAAAAAACAAAATTATATTGTTATTTGTTTATAATCTCTTGCAATACAAAACGAGTAAAACAGTAGGTTTTTTTGTTTTGAAAAATAGATGTCTTTTTATATGTCAAGTTTTGGATGAGATTCATGTCATTTATAGTGACTTTTATGTCACAAACACTGTCGTCCTGTTAAGACTACAAGCTATGAAAGGCATAACTACTATATCTCTGTTCTGTTAGGTCTGTGTTTACCGTAAAGTAAAAAAATTTTATTTATAAATTGGATTTAACTTAATTTGGAGTTCATATCAATGTTCATAAAAAAAGTATAGTAAAATGTCAATCAATCAATTGGTTTGTCTTTATTTTATTTATTGTTTAAAGAAAGCACTTGCAATAAAACCAATGAATTTATTGAACAAAACTTATAACTTGTTTTTTAAATAAATTAATCTTCATTTTTGAAATAAAAAACATTGCAATACTATATATAAAGTAATGGCAATTAAGTGCTGGAAAAAAGATAGATAGATGTATGGATTCATGGATTGGGATGTATAGAGAGATAGCTATAGAGAGAGAGAAAGCTATCGACTTCAACAGTGTTTTCAAAGAAAAATTGTTTTTTATATTGTTTTTTGAAGTCAAGAATCAAATAAAGGTATTAAGCGAATGAAAAGTAAGGATCGACTTTAATCTTCACTAATTTCATGGCATTTTCTGTAGTCATATCATTAACTTTTATTCTTCTTTTACATTTCGCTCATTGACTTCACTCTACACTTTTTCCTTCTCGTCATTGTATTGACTAAATTCTTACAAAAATTAATTGAAGTCATGACACAAATAGTGAAAAAATTTGCCGACAATTGTTAAGATGAGAATAAATTCACTCAATAAAGACATCGATTTTAACCAAAAAAAACTTTAATTAATAACAACCAAAGCGCACGGTTTTTGATCTACTTTTGTAACTTTTATTTACAAAAGCAGTCTCTTTTAAATTTACTAATTTTTTCAATTTTAAAAATACATTTTATGTTGAACTTAATGTAAGTTTTTATTTGTTTTTTTTGTAAAAAATAAATAAACAAAAACAAATGGTTTGGAAACTATTTATTCATTAAAGTATTTTTTTTTGAAAGCCAATCAATTATTGCATAAGTGATTAAATTGAAGGCAAAAAAATACAATACAATATATAATAAATAGCTATATATAATATATAGACAAAACAGTTATTTTCTTATTTGAAGCAAATATTTGATTGAAAAGTAAGAAATTCTTTAGTGATTTTCAATTAAATATCAAATTTCTCAAAAAAAAAAATTTTATAAAACACTTTTAGTTTTTCCAAAAGTTTTATAATTTTTTGGGCAAAGAATTCAATACTATTTTAATTTTTCTTTTATCACACGAAAGAAAGAAAATTAGATTTGAAAGAAAAAACAGTAAAATAACTGCTTTTTGTTGTGTTTTTATATAGAAATATAAGTAGTCATTGAAGATATAATTGAGAAGCAAATGGAAGACATGGCTCACTATTTTTCAATTTTTGAGAGAGAGAGATATATATACAGTTATTCAGTTCAGTATTATTCAGTGTATTGTAGTGTTGAAGTGAGAAATGAAAAAGAAGAACAAAAACAGAGCCCTTAGTTATGTCGATGTCCGCATCGTTTATCATTGATCTGATCCATGCATTACTTTATAAATAAAGTTTGCGATTGCGATGACATATCCAATATTGAAACGAATAACAAATCAGCATTTGATGCACGTATTGTTGGGCTCACAACAAATGAATGGAGACAACACTTACTCTCTCATGGCTACCATTTCATGCTCTCTCTCTCCCTCTTTCTTTCTTTCTCTAACTATCGACATCTTTTCAGTCATTCTCCTACTTCTTGGTCGTCTTCAGATATCATCGTTTCATCAAATTCTCAGTGAATTTGTTGTGCATTTGAGTCGATCTTCTATTTTGTTGAATATTTCATGAACTTTGAGATTACTATGAGAGCAAAATGAAAGCATCGACTCATCAATGATTTGTATTTTTCAAATAATACACTATTTCTTTGTTTGCATTAAAATTGTTTGCAAACTTTTCAAACAAATCCTCTCAAAACAAAAAATTTAAAACTTTGTATTGAAATATATACCAAATATACATTATTTTGTATTCTATGTGTACATTAGATTTCAAAATAATATAAAATTTTCAGCAAAACATTAAGAATTATTTATATCTTTTATATCTTTTAGTCATATTTTATTTATTTGTGTTTGAAAACAAACAAAAACCACAATTTTGCACAAAAATACAATTGTTTTCTAATGTTAAATAAAACAAAATCAAAATCAAATTTTTATGGTTTAAATAGACAACGAAAACAGATGAAGTGTTTGTTAAGACACTACACAAAAAAGTGAGACCAAAATAATCAGTGAATATTTATTGAGTGAATGGTATGTTATGGTTATGTACTGATGCCGTAAGCGGTGCTGACAGTGTGTTTAATTCCGTTACTTTATTTTGTTGGTTTCAAAATTCAGTTAGTTTTTGTGGCAAAACATTTGCATCGCATCGAGAGTTTGACTTTAACACAAAATTTACATAATGTGTTCAACGTTTGAGTTTTTTAGACAAAAAAGGCATTAATAGAAACCCGTTTACCATAGTTTGGTATTGTTCCTAGACCATCTACATAATAAAACAGTTCATTCACTATAACATTTACTACGGTTATGTGCTCCTGTATATTGCTCTCTCTCTCTCTCTCTCTCTCTCTCTCTCTCTCTCTCTCTCTCTCAATGCCTATCAATCTGATGACTAAATCTATAGCAATGCCAATATTATTGTGTATTTGGTTTTCTCTTCCCTTTTTGTCATTTTAAAAGATAAAGTAAGAGATGGAGAGTGAGTGAGAGAGAGAGACAAGTGTTTGCATCGTATTGTATGACTATATTGGTATGGGACTAGAAAGCCTGGTAGGGTCTGGCAAATGGATTAACTCACGCAATATATAAATGTACAATATTTTATTGAATTGTTTGACTGGTATATAGAGAGTGTGTGTATCGTATGAGTCGTTGCCATCTATTAATGTGTTGATAGATTGTCTTCAATATAAATCTGGGACTCGTTTTTTTCTATCATCTCATAAATATTTATTATAATTTATTACAACTTTAAGTAAAAGTTATTTTTATATCAATTTAGAGGCAAATAAAGCGATTTTTGAAAATGAAAAATAATAATGATATAACATTTTATAACAAAATAATATTAGATGGGATTTATGTTGGGTCCCAAAAAAACTATGGTTCAGTTGAGTGAGTCGTTTGAATTAAGTTATAAAATTAAAATTAGATATGTCTTGATATGTGGGAGGAAGTGAAGTACTGGTACTACTGGTAGTGATGATAGAGCCCACAGTATTGGCCGCTCTATTCATATCCTACTCTCTATTTTGTGTGATTTCCGAACCGATTCTTCACAACACATTCGAGTCGGAAATTAGTGACTGACATGAATGGCACGTGAAATACACCCAATCAGCCCAACCAGTCATATCATTTCACAGTAGTTTCACTATGTATTGCTATATTATTCAATGTACACTACTGGTGTCCTTAACTGTATTTTATTAGGGTAGTCTCTTAACGGCACTTAAATATTGCTTTTCAAACCCAAAAAAAAATCTCAACTCATCTCCAATTTTATTCGTCTCTCACTTGTTATTCAATATATTGTATGTTTGGATACCGAGAGTGTAGTTCAAACACAAATCATAAAAACGTATGAAATGACAATTTGCCAAATGATTCAAATGCACTCAATATAACGTCTCTCTCTCTCTCTCTCTCTCTCTCTCTCTAACGGTAAAACTGTGTATTTTTCGCGCTCCCATTCCCTTCCCATCTATTTTTTCGTTTCCATCATCTCTTCAAATATACAGTTGAAGTGATTGTCATGAAAAATAAGAGCACCGTTTCTTTCCACTCAAATATTAAACATATATTTTAAGTGAAATACAATATCAGACAAATATATTTAAATACAAAATACAGGCGACTGTCGCCCTTCCACTAGTGTTTAGCTTTAAATTTAATTTACGCCACCATTTGATCTCTATTTTTACTGATTTTGATTCAATCGATGGACAAAAATTCAATAAAAATATTGTTAACATTAAAGTTAAATAATGTTTTGTCTCATGTTATTGAATAGTAATTTATTGCTATTTATTTTTAAATTTGAATTTTTCAACATGTATTACAAATGTAATCGGATTTGACGGTATATTTTAGTCAATAAAAATGTATAAAAAAATATATATTTATTTGATTTGTTTCCTTATATTAATATATCAGATATTATTTAAATTTCTATATATTATATAATATATTTATTTTGAATTTAATTATTTTTTCAAATAATAAAAAAAACGAAATTCAATTGCAAAATATATAGTAATTTGAATTTGAGATAAAAAAAATATTATTTGAGTGCAAAATGTTTTTTTTACTTAAATTTAATAAAATATTATATTTTTCATTGATTTATACATTTAAATCTCCATTTAGTGTAAGAATGCTATTTATAGACAGAAAAACCATTAATAATTTTTTTTACATATATAATAAATAAAAATACTATTTAATACAATATTGATTGTTAAATAAATCTTGTTTTTATAAATAACAATATTAATTTACATATTCAAATAGTTTTCAAATATTATATTAATACTATCTTCACTAATATTTGTTCATAGTTCAACTAGCTTGTTACCCATTATATATTTTAATTATATTAATGATTTTAAAAAATATAATGAATTATCTTATTATTTTTTATTTTATTCATTATAGTCTTGTCTAATAAATTTTTAAAAAATATAAATAACTTTGTGTTCAATTTGTTGAGAGAAAAGAAAAGAAAGAAATAGAGAGAGAGAGAGAGAGAGAGAGAGAGAGAGAGAGAGAGAG
>JAQIWK010000297.1:0-18402 GCA_034695265.1 Dissorhina ornata | reverse complement strand
AATTAAATAACATCGCGAGCTCATTTGCATATCTAATTGTAGGACATTTCGGTGATCATAAATTTTTATATTATAGATAATGATATAATATAAGTTATTATAACAGCATTTGATGGTTTGACTTTTATTAATTTAATAATTAACTAGTTTTACTAATAATTTACGCGATTCAATACAACAGTTCATATATTAAATGCAATTTAACCGTTTATTTTTCAAATTACAATAAATTTAAAGTTTAAAATTTTAAGACATAAAGACTTTAATAAAAATATTAAGACATTAAGAGTTTTAGATATCATTGGATGAGTCAAAGACTCCCAACAAAGATGGATATTATCGGTGGTGTATTAAACGATGACATTGTTTGCCTGATATTGAAGCGATTGCCACTCAAAGAGTTGGTTTGTCTACAACCGGTGTCCCAACAGTTCCAGAGCCTTATTGAGTATTTAATGACAAATTGGCCGGAACTCTGCTTCGGGTCATCGCAAAACACTGAGTGGTCACTCAACCAAAGTGAACAATATATTGAGTCAATTAATATGACTCCAGCCCTACAATGCAACTCAGGTCTCGATTTGTCTCTTTATGCCCGTCAGTCGTCTTTCGAGTCGCTTTTGAACCGCCACTCAAACGTACGGACTATTTATTTCAATGAATTGTCCATCAATTATGAGTCAATCAAAGTGATTACCGATCGATGCAAACGTCTCGACCGTCTAATTATGAACGGAGTTACCATCAAAGAAGTGAACCAAAAGTCACCCAAACAATGGGCTAAAGTGTTGGCAAATATCAAACACTTGAAGATAGTGACCAATGGTTACAACGCCAATGAATTGCCAAATCTTTCAACTATTTTTCAAGAGTTGTCTTCAATCAAAGGATTTACATTATACTCGAGTAATCATCGCAACGCAATGCCCCCACAATTGACTCCTTGTTTTTCGCAAAATCTACGGTCAATGGAGATTAATAACGACTTTTTGAGTATAAATTTGTTGACACTTATCACCGAAAAGTGCGTCCAAATGACCGAACTATCGATTGGAAACAAATCACTTGAGTTACACAATGATTGGCAGCAAATGTTTCAAATGATTTGTAATCATTTACATCATCTCAAAGCGCTCACCATATGGTTAGGAGATCTGTCGGCCAAAGATTTTGCTCAAAGTATAGCAAAACTAACAAAATTGAGACATTTGAAGATCATTTCATCGGAAGGGCGTAACTATCCCAACAAACTGTCATTTGACACCAACTCTATGAGTCAGTACCTGAAAAGCCCGTTAATGTGGCGATCGTTGCATTTGTATGACGTTAAAAGCTCGGCTCACATGATATCAAACTTACCACAAGTTATACCCAAATTGCGTCAAATGAGTGTTGAATATATGGTGCCAAACCATGGAAGAGCAAAACAATATTACCTATTTATGAAAGAACTGGCAAAACAACCAAAACTCCGGTCACTAACTATTGGTCCCAATTATTATAAGCTAACTTTGCCGATACTCAACATATTCGTCAAACTTGCAGTACTTCGCATTACAGTGCCAGCGAGTTACCACAACCTCACAAGTGATTATATGGATATTCTGAACATTTTATATCCATTTGTTACTCAAAGTTTGAAACATACCAAACACTTCAATCTTTGTCTCTTGGATTCAATGGCCACTAAACTGAACGATCAAATGACACGAATGGACAAGCGATGGCCCGACAATGTTACCATCGGTCGCATTCATGTCAGATATTACCGTGTATTCAGTATTTAAAACAATTTCTAAATCTAAATATTGTATTCAAAAAGTTGTCTAAATTGAAAGAAAATTATATATTTCTTATTGAACTCAAGTTTTTTTTCCTTTGTTTCTACAATAAAATTATTAAATAATTCAAAGTTTTCAATTATTTATTTTTAATTTAATTTTAAAAACAAATTATAATGATTGCTAAGTCTATATTATTTACTATTTTGAAATTTATTATTTTAATAGAAATTGAAAAGTTATAAATAATTTATTCAATTTTTAATATTAAAGTTAAAATTTAAGTTATAAATAAAATTTTTATTTCTATTTAAATGCCCATTTATTATCAAAATAAAAATAAAAATTTTAAATTTACATTACTTTATGACATAATTGAAGAGTTTATGTTAAATGTTTATATAGTTTACAAAAATTTGCTTACTTAAACCCGCGCGCAAACAATTATATCAAAAATGATACCACAAAACTTATAAAATGCTACAAAAAAAATAATATCTCGTGATTTAATAGTTTTGTAGAATTTCATTGAAATTTCATTTTGAAATTTAATGTTTAAATAAGTTTTTAAACTCTTAAATTGAGATCTACTTTTAGTTTTATCGGCAAACTCTTGGATTAACTAAAAATGACTGAAATGAATGAATCTCCAGAGAAAGTCTTTCATGAGTTGAAACAAAGTCCTCCAATACTTGAAGGTATTATAAAAGTAAATGATTTTTTAAATTATAAATAAAAATAAATTTTACTTTTTTTTAATGTCAGAAGAAGTCGGACAAGAAGTAAACGAAACTCAGTCACAGGTTCTGAACCACTTCTGGTGGTGCCCTAACTTTCAACACCTGACCAGTTGTTCGTACCTTAACTCTGGATATGTTTATGTCAATCAATGGCCACAAGTGAGTCAAACATTTTGACAATCAAGTCATTCAATCATTTGATTAACATTTTTCTTATTCAAAGACATACGAGACTTCAGTTGAAAGCGATGACAAACGTCAGGACGATATTAAGCCGAAACGGGAGAAGATTATGCCGACGAATGAAAGCAACTCAAGAGGAGTTGTCAATAAAGTCTATTCGTGCCGACTGTGCGCTGAAATGCCCGAAACGACCGATCAAATGGCATTTCGTCAACACATTGAGTCTCATTTGTCAAGAGACAGACCATTTGTGTGCGTCCTCTGCCACAAGACATTCAACTTTCGGTCCAATTGTCGTAACCATGTTATGGCTCACTGTGTCATTCGCAGACAATTCAATCTCCCGACAGACGACCATTAAGTTTGACCACAAATTAATTACTTATTTGAAAATATCTTTTAATTTTGTATTATTTTTATTATTTCTTAAACTTATTTATAAACTTCTTATTCATTTTATTGTATGATTTTAATTGACCAAAAAATTTTATTCAATTTATAAAATGTTAATATTATTTGAAACAAAATTTAGTTAAACGTTTGAAATATTAAACATTAATAAAACTTTTTTTAAAACCAAATATTTATATTAAAAAATTATTTCATTACAACAAATAATTTTCAACAAACTCTTTGTAAATAAAACATACTATGAATCCAAATATGAATATCAAGTAATAGATCATATTCTTGGGAAGAATGGACTTTCGTTTCCTTAACAATCGTAACAAACGTTTCAATCGGTTGTCACTATAAGGCGGGTATCTCTTAGAGCCGACCCATTCCAGCACCGGATTGAAGCCACGAATCAAAACTACAATCAATTAAAAAAAAAGTTAAATAACAATTAGAAAGTGAAATAAAATAAATCCAAACAAAATTCATACCAGACTTTTGATGCGAGAATGTGTCAAAAGAGTACTTTCCATGATAGGCACCGATGCCACTGTTGCCGACCCCACCGAATGGCAGGGCGTCAACAGTCAAGTGAATCATCGCATCGTTGACGCAAACAGAACCGCTGGAAGTGTTGTGCAAAATCTTATCGACCGCTTGTTTATTAGTGGAGAAGATATATAAAGTGAGAGGTTTTTCGCGTTTATTAATAAAATCAATGGCTTCGTTAACATCTTTAACAACAATCACTGGAAGTATTGGTCCAAAAATTTCTTCTTGCATTACGGGATCGGTTGGCAAAACACTTGTCAAGATTGTGGGCGATATATATCGATCGTTAATGTCTTTATCGCCGCCAATAAGTACTTTACCAGAAGTTAAAAATTTTTCTAAGCGTTCAAAATGTCTGTCACTAACAATACGTCCAAAATCGGGACTCAGTTTGGGATTATCACCAAAAAACTTTTTCAACACTTTGGGTGCAATTTCAGCCAAACTCTTCAGTACAGTAGGCGTACAAAGAACATAATCGGGAGCCACACAAGTCTGGCCAGCGTTTATCATTTTAGCCCATAGTATACGACGCCATCCCATCTCCATATCGGGTAACGAGTCGTCAATATAAAGAGGACTCTTTCCGCCCAACTCTAGTGTGGTTGGAGTCAACTGTTTGGCCGCAGACTCATGGATACTACGACCCACTCTGTTACTACCCGTGAAGAATATGTAATCAAACTTTTCAGTCAATAATTGCTTTGTGTCTTCAGCGTCGCCCAACACTATATGATAGCATCGTTTGTCTAAATATTTAGGAATCAATTGGCAAAACAATTCGGCAGTCTTTGGCGACAACTCTGACGGCTTCACAATCGCAGTGTTTCCTAATATTTAATCACAAAAATAGTGTAAAGATTTCAATAAATATATGAGAATTAGTGTTATATTTAAATACCGGCAGCGATGGCACCGATGAGTGGACTAAGTGTGACCTGAATCGGGTAATTCCAGGCGCCTATGATAAGCACCAAACCGTACGGTTCGGGCCGTATAAATGGATTGTCAGCGATAGTGACCAAAGTTTTAGGAACAGGTTTGGGTGACACGTATTCGTCGATATTAAACAGTTGTCCTCTAATATCGTTGAGACAGAAGTCTATTTCAGCCATTCGTGTCTCGAAAGAAGGCTTTCGGATGTCTTCGAGAAGTGCCGATACAATCACAGACTCATTGTCCACAAGAAATCTGTACAACGCTTTCAACTGATTCTTCCGAAACTCAACGTCTTTAGTGATTCCCGAAGCAAATGAATCGCGAGTTTTTCGGATCAGATCACTGTATTTGGTGTTCACTTCCATCACTATCTAAGATAATCCACTCTTAAGATTCACATAAAAATCAATGCATTCACACAAACACTATAAGAGTTGGACTGAAATGAACCCAAAAATAAAGTTTTTGTACCAAATGTGTGTCGAAGACATTCAAATGTATGATCTCTTGTGAACTTTGAAACACTTATTTGTTGCCACACTTTCAGCCGCTGACACTAATCTTAGGCTCTGTTTTGGTATTTATTTATATATTTTTAATTTCAAAAACTTTTTCAAAACTTGTTTTCACTCACAAGCCTCCGATGAAACTCAAGTCTTTTACTACAAACTCTTGTCTTCATTTCATTTCACATAAGGTTTTGAAGAAAAAACAAGTTTTTGCTTTCATTTCGTAATCAAATCTTAATTGCTTTCTGTATTACAGCTGTTTTGCCCCCTTTTTATTGACCACATATTCAATAGTAATTCCAATACAAATGGGCACTACTTTATGGCACCCATTGATTGTCTATAACGTTGTTTGTGAATATTTTTATTGTTTTTGTTGACAAAATGTTGTAAAACTCAAGATATTATTTGTTTGTCTCATTACAAGTGCAGCTAATTATGGATTAAATTTATTAATAAAACTATTTGTTTAACAATTAAGTGTGAAATAAGATGAAGAGATCTTTTGATTCAATGAATAGCACCACAAATGCTGTCAACGATAGGGGTATCCGACGAGTTGGACAGTATGTGTTGGGTATGTCTTCCCATCATTTGATCACTTAATTAATGATTGAATTTAATGTATAGTTAACATTGATTTGTATTTTATTGTATGATTAGGTCAACGGTTGGGCAACAGTCCCGTCCGATCGATAGTACAATGTCTGGCCCGACGTATAGGCGATCCACAAACGGATCGGTTCTTTGCGGTCAAAATCTTAACTCTCGAAGACTTGTATAATGAGAGTCAAGATGACAGACAGGGAAAGATGTTATTACATACCGAGTACTCATTGTTATCACTTCTGCACGACATGAATGGTGTGATTCACGCGTACGGCCTCTTCAAGGATGAGGCGATGGAGGAGAGAGAGGTGTCGAGCGGTCAGTGGGTATATACGGGTAACACTAAGAAACGCATTTGTCTGGTGTTGGACTGTCTTTGGGCCCACGACTTCAGCTCTAAGTCAGTAGATTTAGTGAATCTTCAGCATCACGTCATCAAAGAGAAGAAATTGGCCGAAAGGGAAGCGTTGAGGATCTTCTACGAAGTGGTGCGCATTGTATGCGATCTTCACAAACGAAATATCGTTCACCGGGACCTCAAACTCGGGAATATGGTGTTCAACCGGCGCACCCGATCCGTCACTTTAATTAACTTTTGTTTGGGAAAGCATTTGATTAACGAAAATGATTTGCTGACCGATCAGAGAGGATCTCCCGCTTACATTAGTCCCGATGTATTGAGCGGTAAACCATATTTGGGAAAAGCGTCCGACTGTTGGGCGTTGGGAGTAGTGCTGTACACTATGCTCTTCGGACAGTTCCCGTTCTACGACTCCGTACCACAAGAGTTGTTCCGCAAAATAAAATGCGCCGAATATTCTGTTCCCAAAGAGAGTCGGGTTTCATCCAACACTATATCTATAATTCAAAAGCTATTGAAATTGAATCCACGCGACCGTATGGCCGCCGAACATGTGTTGGACGCTCTCCAGACATCCCTATCTTTATGGTTGTCTACGAAGAATATGATCTCTCAGTTACAAGTAGTTCCCGATATCGACGATCAGTTAAACAGTGATAATAAAACCGATGAAACGACAGCTAATGATACAAACAAAGCGCA
This sequence comes from Dissorhina ornata, assembly GCA_034695265.1. NCBI lineage: Eukaryota > Metazoa > Arthropoda > Arachnida > Sarcoptiformes > Oppiidae > Dissorhina > Dissorhina ornata. Next base: position 11,630 of record JAQIWK010000297.1, on the reverse strand, counting down.
GCTTAAGGGCAGAGAACTGATTAATAAATTTAAACATTTGGTCAGTAATCGAGTCAATGTACCCAATGCTGAACCATCGACCAGCGGTTCCCATAGACATAATATTTTGCGTCTGACCAGTGGTCGCATGAGAACCACTCCAATCGGAACTCTTCCCATTCGTCGCATTGAAAGTGAAGCCAAACCTCTAACCGCTCAACAAATGCTTTTGTTTAAAAGTTTTGTTTCAAATTCAAACCAATCATGAAATGATTAATTAATCTTATTTTTTAAACAAATCAATTTATTTAAATTTAAATTTTATTAATTATTTGGTTTATACATTGATTGAGATTCACATAATTATTTATAAAAATATTGTGTAATTATATAAATAAATAGTTTATATTTATATTAAGGCATCGATTAAGTAATTGTAATATATATTGTGCCGCTCATCAATAAAATTGTGCTTTAATTTGTAATTAAAATATAGCATTAAATCGTTGTAACATAAGTGCATTTAATAATCATTTAAAATCGCCATCATGTGGAATGGTAGGCATATCTTCATCGCCACCCTCACCCCCATCCCCTCCATCACCCCCATCATCGCCATAATCGCCACCCATTCCCCCGTAATAATCCATTCCTGTATTATAGATATCCTACCATTAAAAGAGTTGCCGAATACTGTTCAAACAAATCTGGTCTACTTTTAAATCTTACCGTGCGATCCAAATGGACCGTAGTTTTGAGCAAACTTAGCCATTTCGCACTGCATTTTGTATGGCTTTGCCATTGAGTTCATATCTTCAGGATCGTAGTGTTTGCTATCGTCTAACATACCCGACAGTCCATCCCGACTGCCGCGACTTATCTCTTCAGCATTTGGCTCAATACAGTTCAGTCCTTTGAGGTAATGAGTGCAGGCGTCCCATGACTTTGAAATTCTGTATTTTTTAAAAATTTATTATTAAAAAAATATTGGTTAACAATATAAGTTTGTAAAGTGACCTGACCTGCAATATGGGTTATTGTTATCACTCCTAAACATGCCAAATCTGTCACCATTATTATCCGGATCATTATCGTCTACAAAAATCTTTCTGAGTCCTAAGCATTTGGCGAATTTTTCTCGAATCGGTTCGAACTGAGCCTTCCATTCCTCCTCCTCGCAGATGGTCTTCAGGCTTAAGTCTCTCCAGTTCATAGTCAACTCCATATCGGGTTCGGGTGTCTTCTGTCTCCTCGACATAACGCCTAAACATTAATTCAATTTATTTTTTAAAAATATTTTACTTATCATTGATTTTGAATATAAATTCTTTAATAAATAATATTTTAAATTGTTTTGTGATTTTCTTTAAAAAAAAGTATAACTAAAGTTTCAATTATTACAAAAGCAATGCATAGAGGAAAAAAGTTAACGCAAATTATAGTACATTATAAAAGTATACGAAAGTCATCAATCATTTACAGTTTAATGCCTTTTCATATAATTTTCAATAAAAGACATTTATATTTTGGGTAAAAATAATACATATATTCTGTATATTATATAAGAATTGAAAAATTTTGTGTCTAAATATCAATACTCTTACTACTTATACTAGTTTTTTGATTTGATTTATATACAATTCAAAGATTTATTACACAAAACTTAAGGCTTACAGGAATTTAACGACAAAATTAACGCCAAGAATAGAAATAATTTGTACTGCATCATTTTTCAATGCACTAATCAAAACAAAATTATCAAACTTTACTTTTTGTTTAATTAGTTTTTTTTCGGTTTTGATTTAAATATAAAAATATTTCTAACTAACTTTAATACAATTGCAAATATGAATGTCTTATTTATTTTGATATTTCAAAATTGCTTGACAACTGTTGCCGTGTTTTGTATAAAAAATGTTTTTTAACAAATAGAAAAAAGCTTATATTATATTAATTATTATTGATTTATAAGTACAAAGTGTATGCAAAAAATATTAAAGTGTCGCTAAAGACAGAAAATAATAATAATAATAAATAGTTTACTGCAATAAATCAATTGCATTTGGATAATGGTTTGTATATACACTATGAATATCATTAAATTTGTATGAGAATCTGTAAGCGTTATATAGATTTTCAATTAACTAACAGCGCTCTGTATAGTCAGAGATGATGTATTCAATCGATTAAATCTATTCAATGTCTTTAGTTTAATAAGATAAGAGTGTCAGACATTGTATAGTAAAATACCGGCAAAAATAATAGTCCATAGCCTTGACATTGCACCGGTAGATGTGTGGTGAAGATTAAATAATTTAGTAAAATATTATTTAAATGAGTTATTAATAATATTTGTATTCATATAAAATTTAATTAATATTATATTGTTATTGTATTTATAAAAAACAAAATTTTTATTTTGGTTTAAATAATAGGAAAAAATTAAAAAAGTCTATGTATTCTGTAAATAAAGGCTTTTAATGGGATTTTTTTTTTAAAAGAAAAGCAATCGTTTCATTACTTTTGTCTCTTAATCTCTAAATTATTAGTTAAGGCAGTGATCTTTGATGGCAAAGAATAATTACTTTTGAAAAAAACTAATTACAATTCATTTTGCGATAAGAAAATAAAAAATAAATGAAATGAAATTCATTAATCAATAATACAATCGTCAAGTGAATTGATTATAATATAAAATATATAAAAATTTATATTTCATTTGATATTTCATTTGAAGACGAGAACAGTATATGTATTTAATGTTCATTTAATGTTATTAAAACTCAATTAACTTCATTACAGATGAAAATAAAATCGATTTCTATTCTCTCGTCAAAGAAAAAACTTCAACCAAAACATGACTCACAATGAAGAAGGAGACGAAGAAAGTAAAGAAGAAAAAAGTTTCTTATTTTTTGAGATAATTTTTGTGTTATTTGAGATCTTTATTGTTGATCCAAGTTATCACAAAAGGGAGTAAATTTTTTGGGGACTAAAACTTCAATGAAATCATTAGTAGAATAAAAGGAAAGATAATATGAGATGAGATTCTTGTAGTTTTTGTTGTTGAAGTCAAATAAAATTAAACATCAGTCGAGTGAAGTGATTGATTCAAACTAAAGATAACATTAGATTTTTATACAATTATTGTATTTCACAATTCAATAATTAAACATAATATTTATACTTGGGTTTTCCAATTTATTTAATTAAAAATGTATTATAAATCATCGTTTAGTTCAGTTAACTTAGTTTTTGTTTGAAGACATATTAAGTAACATATTTTGATTTATCTGATTTAAACTTTAAACCCTTTTCTCTGTTTAATCTATATTTAATAAAAATGTGTTTCAAATGTGTGACAAATTAGTTTTTTTTATGGATGACATATCTATCTTAATATTTAAGACATGATCTGAAACATCGATCTCTCCATTCGAGTCGCTGAACGTATTCTTCTGATTTTCTATCAGACTGTGGCTGTGGTTGAGGGTGAGGTCGAGGGGCGTATCGATCCATAGCATTGGCATTATTTTGATCATTAGTGTTGGCGATCGGCTCGTAGTGTCGAGTTGGTTGATGATAGTCTCTCCTATCGTCTCGTCTCTCATCCCTTCTTTCCTCTTGTCTCTCATCTCTTCTGCAATTGGCCTCATCGTCACCATAAGAGCACTGATATGTTCCGTCGCTTTAATTCAAAAACAAAACAAAATATATTTTTTATTATTGGAGATCTCGATAGGAGATGACATACCAAACTTGTTGGCTATCAATACATTTAGGCGGCACTGAATTAATTCCGGTTCCGTGACACTGATACTGCTCTTGAGTGCATCTCTGATGGGGTCGACCCCTACTTATCTGATCTGTACTGCAACCGCTCTCGTCATCGCTGTTCTCGCAGTCTCTCATACCATTGCATTTCCACTCCTCAGGTATACAACGCGTGGGTGCATTTGGATCAACCTTTTGGCACTGGTATTGTCCGCTTTGACACGTTTGCGGATAACCTTAATATGCAATATTAAATACATTTACACCCTTTGTTTATAAATATTAATTTTAAAGCTAGACCTCTAGAGACGACTGAGCTGTAATCGGGTTGTGGTAAACTGTCGACAGTATCCGTAGAGTCTCTATTTTGATCGTAATTGGGTTGAAGTGGTTGATCGGGTTGACCTAAAACAGGAGGATTCATTTCGGGCACCTCACTGGGATCAGGTTGAGAACCGTTGTCTTTATCGTCATCTTGATTGCTAATATCCTCGTCTTTAGATTCATCGGCTTCCTCTTCATCTTCTTCATAGGGATTTGATTGTAAATTTTGTTTATCACTAAAAGCATTATCTGAATCTGTATCTGAAATAGCATCCAAATTTGTGATCTCAATTTCCGGATTAATGTGCGCACAGAATGTCATATAAAATATGCAAAAAATTAAAAATATAGAAATAATTTTCATTTTCAAATTTAATTAAAATTTCAAATGCAATCAATTCACGTAAACTTTTCACTCTTCACTTCTAGTCTGCAATCGACTAACACTTAAATTTTTGCCCAAAAATGTAAAAAAAACTTTTTATTTTATTTTTGTTATCAATTATTTAATTATTAGATTACTTCAAAAAATTATCGGAACTGTATAGTTTCACAAGACTTACATGTATTAAAATTTTTATTATTAAACATGTTTTTTATAACTTAATATAATTTATTTATATTCAGATATAAATGCTTATAATATCAAGACTTGAAAAAAAATATCAATAAACTCACATTATATTTATTAGTGCAAACATTAAAGACATTATCAATATGTAAGCATTTAATACTTATTTAATTACAATATTAATCTGCAATATATTAAAAATTATTAATTTTACAAAATAAAAAGTTTGTGAATAAAAACAAAATATTATATTATATTATAATTTATAAGTTAATTGCTAACTTTTGTGAAATTATTTTACCAAGAATTTTTTGTGAATACATTAAATAATAAAGTGGTTACTGTTATTGTCAATTAATAATCGGTAAAATATTATTATATAATATAATAAATTACTAAATTTAATTTTTAAATTAAAAAGTAATAAAAAAAAGTTTAATATTTTATACATTAGACAGGAATCATATTAAACTTTTTGGAGATAAGCTCTTGTAATAAGAGATTCTGTAAATACGGAAAAACCTTAACCATTGCTACAAACATCTAATTATAAATTATCAAACTTTAAATCAATAAAAATATTATATGTAATATATAACTCAATATTTTATTTAAAAACCATCGTTCAAATATAAACTATTTAAATTTAAATTGATGTTTAAATAACTAACAACTTATTTGCTATTTCTCTGAATAACTGTTTAATATAAAAATTAAATTAAAAATTTATTGATTGCATGCAAATTGTGTCTAAAAAAGATTAATGAATATATACATAAATGTATTTCAAACTGCAATTCAATTTCTTAAAATTAAATTTACTTTATTTACGTTCAATAAGCAGTTGATTTGATTGAATACTTTTATCTAAATTTTTGTACAAAATTTAAACGATTGTATAATTAAGTGATTAAAGAGATGAACTTGAATTGAGTCCAAATATATATATATTTTATTTACAGACAAACACACAGAAAGAGAGAGAAAAGTAGAGCTCGTGATAAGAAATGTTGAAATTAAACCCAAAAATAATTAATTGAATTGTATATAAAGGGAGTGAACGAGTGATTGTTGAAACAAAATTATTGATTAGACAAATGGTTGAAATTAAGTATTTATAAACATATCTCTCGGTATTATATAAGACAAGACAACATTTAAGAGGGTATTGGGATTAATGTCTTATTTTGATATTTGTTTTGATGAATGTTTGGCCAGAAATTAAGAAATACTGTCTTATAGTCGTAAGCAATCTATTGTGGAAATACAGAGTAGATTTGGCCACAAATATCTTCACAAATCATGATTGCCTGAGAGAGAGAGAGAGAGAGAGAGAGAGAGAAAAGAGAGAGAGAGAGAGAGAGAGGGAGAGAATCTGTTGGATGTCTGTCAGCAAAACGAAGAGCCCAAAGTTTTATGCGATAAATCATTTTGTTTTCAATATATTTGGGGATAAATTTACTTTAAGTTAATAAAAAAGGGAAGACTTTCAGCAAATGATTTAATTCATAAAATATCACGAATTAATAGCAATAACAAAAAAAGTTAAAAATAAATTTAATAAATTCAATCAAAAATTTTGATTCAAAATATACAAATATCACCTAAAAATGTCTATCAAATTATGATGTCTAATATTATCGTCCAAACTAATTGATTAGATTTGTAGATATATCTACAATAAATTGAAGTTTTATTGGATAAAAACAAAAATATAAAAAACAGCAAAAGAAATAAAATTAAATATTAATATTATAAAAAAAATATATTTTATAAATAATTAATGGTTCGTTGACTCAAACAAATATTACAATCAATTCATTTATTATTTATTGAATTTATATTATATTATTAAATATTTAATTTAATTTTTTTTTGCAAAATTCAGTTTACTTTTAATTATGAATTTTTTCTAATGTTTCAAAAACATACTTTAAATTGTTTGATGTGTTTTGCCTAAACCTATTGACTTGAATATTAATTGTCTTTCCCTTGCATATTATTTGATACAATCAAATACTATTGAGAATTGAAAGTCATTTATATATTTCAAAACAATTTGTATATAAATTAGATATACAATTGAGGAGTCAATTAATCATAAGACACAATGCATTATAAATGAAATGACAATTTATGACAACACTTAGTAGGAAAGAGTTTGTCATTTCTAATCAACTTTTATTATTATATATTAATTCCTTAGTATTATATAACTGTCCAAATAGTTTATTAAAACTTTATTAGGATTTTAAGCCTCAAAATGTTTAGCCATAAGATGTGAACAAAAGGTTTTGAGTTTAAGAGCTATTGAATTAGTATTTTTGTTAGATATTTATTAGTGAAAGAAATATAGAAATAATAAATATATAGAAAAATCACAAAAAATCTATAATAAAATATATATACAATACTATAGTTATGGTCTCTACTCTACTGTGTATTAAATATATAGTGAATTAAGTTTCGGTTTTCTTTATACGGATAAATATATACAGTAATTCACTTCACTTTAATGTATATAAGGTTTTTACAGAGTTATATACATGTATGTCTGTCATTTAGGATGTATTGCCAGATGTATGGCCTCATAAATGAATGATAGGCTCGGCTTTAGTTTATTTTTCTCGACTCTAATAATCAAAACATAAGCAAAAGGTTTTTATATATAAACATATTTGAATGAAAGTAAGTTAAACAACTGATCCGCACTCCACCCGCCCTCCAGTTTTTTTCTGGTGGCAAATGTGGTGTGAATTTCGTATTACTTCTCAAGATTTGTGTCTAAAACTACGGGATTTTTGGCAAATCTCGTCAATAATCAGACTTTACATAACATTTGTGTAGTCATTGACTAGTTTTTTGGCTGCAATACAAACACTACTATAAGATATGAGACATTGAAGCGAATAAACATTGAAAAAGCGAATAATGTTTTGATAAATTGAGCAGAAAATACGTGAATTTTGTTGGGCTACCAGTCCTTAGTCCTCAACCATTTAGTTAATGATACCAAACACCGAAAATGTTAAGGAGAGAGAAAGAGAGAGAAAGAGAGAGAGAGAGAGAGAGAGAGAGAGAGAGCATCCACTAAAAGCCTTGCCATACGAAAACACAAACATATTTATAATAAGTTTGTTTTACTTTAGCACAACATTTATTATATATACGATTTTCATCAATACATATAGAATATACACTTTACCCATACAATCCACTCTCTCTCTCTCTCTCTCTCTCTCTCTCTCTCTCTCTCTCTCTCGCTCTCTCTCTCTACTTTCTTAACCAGACTGCTCTGAAAGCCAAAAGTTAATTACTTGTCGGCGTCCGTCCCAATGCATTACTTCTTCATAGTTTATCTTAAGACACAAACCATTTTGAGTCTCTGTTTATACCGAAAAAACACATTCTTTTGAGTTAACACTGGATGTCAAATGTGTTTGTGTTTTGCTTTCCAAACACCACTACATATCTGACATTTAATTACAATCTCTTTTTCAGTTAACCAACAATTATTATAAATTTATTATATCTTTATAAAACATTTATTTGTAGAAATTTAAAGTAGAAAATTATGTTTGTTATATATTTATAAAAATTTTGCCTAAAAATTAATTTTATCATATTTTTACAAAGATAAATATTAGATTTAATAAATTATTATCTTTGATTTAATGGCAATTAAAGTTAATATTCTTATAAAATAATATTTAGTGAAAACTTCCTTATTATCATTAAATATAATTTATTGTTATATACATTTAGTTTATTTAATAGACACCATACCTGTGCAAAGACCTTTCCAAATAGTAATATTTACTTAAAACAAAAACTATATTTTATATATAATATTATATGTATACGATTCTCACATAATTCATCCTATTATAATGCTTGTATAACAAGCTAGTTTTATTTCAAATCTAAAATTTTATTTTAACAATTATTTTGATTTATTTGTTAATATTTTTATTTTATAAATGTTTTTTATTTTATTGATAAAGTATTTAATATTATAGACTCTATAATATAGAGTAACTTAAAAGACAACAAATACATTAAAACTTACAATAAAATATTAATAATAATTATATTTATTTATTTAAAAATGATAACTTGTTTTATGATTAATTGATTGAATGATTTGCTAAGAATTTTTCATTAGTTTTTAATATAAAAAATAATAATTTTATTTAAATAATAATTTATAACAAAATGATAATATTTGTCCATTATTAAGGCTGTTTTATATAATCATGGTTGTAATATTTTATGATTTAAAAACTAATTAAATGGTTTGGCTTAAGGGCTATTTAAAAAAAAGCCACTCAAAGAGTTATGCCGTCAATGAATTTTTCACATTAATTAATGTATTGTTTGAATTGATTAGGTTTATAAAGCTAACTAATTAAGTATTTCATTCATTTTATAATATAATTTATGATTTTATTTAAAAAAATTTATACTTCAACTAATATTTAAATTGTATGATGACTTTTATTTTTGAATTTTTAATTAATTTGTTTTATATTTAATATTGTAAAATACCTAAAAAGTAGTTAATTTTAATAATTATATAAATATCAAGTAAATATTTTTTTTATTTAATCAATTTGCAAATTTTTCAGGATATAATTGCTCATTTATGATATCATTATAAAAAATAAAAACATAACTTTTATATAAAATTAATGAATTTGTTTAAAAAACTTGTAATTACCGGTACCACTATTTAAATACAATCAATCATTTTAAACACAAAATTAACTAAAATATATTTATTATACACCAAAAGTTTGTCATATAATTTAAATATTCAGTAGTATTTTATATATTACATTAAATTTTATTATTTCATATAAATTTTTGTACTACTATTACTAAAATGTCATAATACACCCAATAAATAAAAAATATATTATAATAAAATACATTTATAACTAATATTAAAGTAATGACAAAATTGTTTAGTATGCAAACTAAAGCTACTTTTAAATTTTTACTTTTAAAAAAACTATATTAAAATATAGTTTATTATTAAAAAAAATAATGTTTTTTAGAAAACTTATTTTTGTTCATAGTATGATTAGTTCAAAAATTGATTTTAAATTCATATGATTCACAAAAAATTTAATTATTTGAATATATCTTGCTTTTGAATTGAATACTATTCATATGAAAATATCAATAATATGATAGCAATTGTGTATTCATTGATATAAACTAATTTTGTTTCATAAGAAAGCCGACTATACTCTTCAGATATACTAATACTAAATATAATCCATAAAAAACTTTTAGTTTTTTCCGATTAAAATCATTTCATTTTTTAATAACATGTCGACACAAAATATAAGTCATTTATAAATTATTATATATTTTGTCTTCAAATGCCAATAAGTAAGTCTTTTTATATAACTTATAAATAATATATAAACCAAATAAAATTTTAACTAAACCAAGAATTTGCTTTTATTTTTAAAAATCAAATTTTTTATATACTAAAAGATAAAAATATAAAATTTGATGTACATTTAATGTAATGTTGATACGAATAATAAAAACTACAATTTTCAATTAACTTAATCAAATAATATACTAAATATAAAATACATATTTCAATTATGATTTATTCATAGGAAGTTATATAAACATGTATATAATTAAAATTATGTATTCAAATAAAATTAATATTTATACAATTGAATCAATAATATTGATAATATCTCAATAACTTTAATTTGTGTCTATTATTTGAATGCTTTTGATTTCTATTCAGGAAATACAGGTTTTCCACCCATCAGTGAGTTTTGCTGTGATTTTTGTTGCACATCTCACTACATATCACACATATGTATATCAATAATAATGTTTTGTTAATAATATTCAATAAGAAAAGAAAGAAAGAAAGAAAGAGAGAGAGAGAGAGAGAGAGAGAGAGAGAAAATAAGTAAGCGAGAAATATATTCTTACTTTAGGTTAGTTTACTATAAATTCATGATTTTTTTGGGTGTAGTATATAAGGCGTCCGATCAATGAATAAGTGAACGACCAAACCTTCAAATATATATAAAAACCAAATTATAGTTTAGTTTTGCATAACATTACTGACAAAGACATACATAACTGGCCGTTTTGAAGATCTATTTCAATGTCTTTAACTTTCAAACCATTAAAAAAAACTTTCTTTAATAACAGAGTTTACAGATTCATTTGAAATAAATACACAGATTTTATGGCTATAATTATAGTAAATCTCTTTTTTATATACATATTTTATTCCGTTACTAATGTTACTTTAGTTTTTTGTTGTTATTGTTGCTAACATTAGTTGTTATTAAATTTGTTTTTTGTGCATAATATAAGTTAATATTTTGTTTTATTTTGCCTTTTTATTGTTGTATTTTTTCCGTCTAGTATTATATAATAAATGATATTTACGTTAAGATCTGTTCAGACATTCACAATAGTTTTTATTTGTAGAAAACTTTATAAATAATTTAATTTTTGTACAAATAAAATAAATTATTATTATTATTAATGACAAAACTTTACAGTTAACTTGATTAAAAATGTTAGCATTAAAAATTATTATATGAAATAAAATAACATTAAAATTTTTAATAAATATAAAATAATTTTGTAAAATTAAGTTTATGAGATTTATATATTCAATTGAATAAATTTACAATGGTTCAAATAGTATAATATATTATATTAAATTTAAATCAAACCTTTTTAGAAGTTGTAATTATAACTTATATAATTACGAGTTATGATTTTAATTATAATTTAACATTTAGTTACATGATTGATATGACTTGTTTGTTACTTTATAAATATAATATATTTATTGTATTTAATTATATATATATTTAATTATATAAAACAAATAGCAATTCATTTCAAGCATTAATTTCATGTAATCTCTACTTCATGTATTGTTTTATCCCTTAATAAATAATTTAAATTATTATAATAG
>JAQIWK010000296.1:0-18426 GCA_034695265.1 Dissorhina ornata | reverse complement strand
TTCAGCCATTGCACAGACTTTCAACACAACATTACAGTCCGATCTACTCATCCAATACACTTGAAGACCACCCAACAATTCATTACAGACTTAAATACATTGAATATATACAATTGTTATTTAAAACAAATTGTACCGTAATTAAAATGTTTGCAACTAGTTCTGTATTAAACATTGCTAATAAAAGCTAAATAAAAGATTATTATTATTATAATGAATATTGTAGTAATTAGTGATGACCAACACCAATTAACCGCTTTCGGGATCACTTGGACTGTACTGGTGGACATCAACAGCAATATCAGGTCCAATGGATACCAATTACTATTTATTAGTGTATTTAGTTTATTATACATTAAAACAATTAACATTTAAGGATACAATACATATTGTGGTAATTTTTTATTCATTCAAATTGTGTTTTTATTTTTAAGTTTGTTTTCATATATTTAAAGACAAATTTGAACGCAAATGACAGACAAATAGCTGTACTTAAGGTACGGCTACACGAATCGGATGCCGGACTCCAGCAACGGTTGACACAAATCAGTCCTTGTATTTTGTTTACGTGAAACACGTGTATAGCTTTTACTCAATGACATTCACGTGAACGTGAGTGAATCACATTCAATGGCATTGTGTGAGTGAGTAACATCGCATGACATTGAGTGAATGAGTGAGTGTATTGCTTTGAGTGAGTGAGTATACATTGAGTGCATTGAGTACACTCAGCACACGGAGTATACTCAGGACACAGTACACTCAATAATTACAATTTGTTTAAATAATATTTTAAAATGAATTATTGATTTTTTAAATTTGCATTTTAAATTAATTAATTATAAAAATAAATAAATAAAGAGAGAGAGAGAGAGTATTGTGTGAGTATTGAGTTAGTGTTGAGTGAGTATGAGTGAGTGAGTGAATTATTGAGTGAGAAAACATTGAGTGCACGTGAATGAAAATTTTGCAAATTACAACCACTAACACAAATGCATACAATGAAGGCATTGAATGAGTGGTTGCGGGCGTCGACCGACACCAACCAATCCGGCTCACGAATTGATCAATGATTACCGGCAACGGATACCACTGTTTGAGACACACCTGAGTCGGGAAACGGGACGACGAACTGCGGGCCAATCAATAGAGCAAAGTATGGCACAAATTGGACGCCTGGAGGACAACCATAAATCACTTGTAATTAACATTTAATTGTTTTATTGATTTCATTATAGTTTTTAAAAATTTTTGTTTTTAGTCAATAAATGGACGGGTGTTATGGCGGCAGAGGTCGACGAGATATCTATATAATGTTTATTTCGGCTTATTATTAGCTCATGTTAGGCAGAACTTGTTGCAAACATTTTAATCTAAAGGTACAGTTTGTATTTACGAACAGTTATTGTATTTATTTTTATATATTTAAGAAGTTTTCGGATGTGTGTGTGATTCGGATGAACGGACTGTAAATGTTGTGTTGAAAGTCTGTGCAATGGCTGAAATATATATAAGCAATATATATATATTATGGCTAAAAGAAGCCCAATGTGGTGCGTCAGGGAATCGAACCAGGGTTCTGAGGGTCCGGGTCCGAAAGCTCCGACCACTGGGCCACAAGCCCAGCCAAGCAGCTTATATTACAGCTACAAATTAAACGATAGTTGATTGGATATTATTAATTAAAATTTATGAATTATAATATGATTATAAATATTTAATTATTTAAGTAATATAACGCTATAGTATTTACAACTTTTGATTTTTAATTAAATTATTTTTATATTATAATTTACAAATTAACTATATTTTAATATTTATACTAACAATTCAGACAATTATAGACATTTATATATTTGAAAAATGTTTTTTTAAATCAAATTATTTCATTTATTTAAATATTAATTGTTTTAATTTTACATTTAATTGAAAATAACAAATTTTTTTAATTAAATTAAATTATATTATATAAAATTTTATTAAATAGATATTAAAAATATTAATATTTTTATTAAAAAAATATATAAATAAAAAACAGTAATTTTTTAAAACTTTTTTGAAATTAGTAATTTCAAATAACTAATTTCAAAAAAGTTAAAAAATTACTGTTATTAACTAATTAAGATAACTAATTTGACTTATCATAATCTTGTTCAATTTGATTGTTGTTTGCGCACTGTATTTCACCTCGCTGGCAACTACATTTATATTTGTAACAACAGGCGTCCCGATTATCGTCCTCTTTGCAACGTTTATCGCATGCGGGATATGGTATATAGACTTTTTTGGTATGTGCCCAACATTTTTCACTCAAATCAGGTTGATTCTAAAACGAACAAAATATTTTTTAGTTATTTAATTTAATTTAATTAAGGCAGCACAAACACAGCAACGTTTTGTTAGCAAGGCTGATTTGAAGTGGATGTAGCTTTCCAGTCGACCAAACCAAATAAGTATGACGCACTCAATGCCACTGATTTGACTGAATGCTACAACATTAAAACCAGCCTGGCTAATAACATTTGTTATTTGTACAGTCTCTTGTACCAAAATTTGGACAAAACTTTTTATCAGGATGCTTATCACTTTTTAATCTGTGTTACAAGCAAACTTGTTTATACTTATTTATAGATAAAATTTTTTAAATTAATGATATATTTTAAATATAAGTATAAATAAGTTTGCTTGTAACACAGATTAAAAAGTGATAAGCATCTTGATAAAAAGTTTTGTCCGGATATTGGTACAAAGGACTATACATAAAATAAAGTCAAATGTTTTTGTAACTTTATGTGCCAAAGGATCCACAGTCCAAACAGCTGTCACAGTTTTCGCAGTAGCCTCAGTGGCTTCATTTTTTCCATGCGCTTGATTTTCGTTATTTGCCTGATTTTCGTCATTTGCCTGATTTTCGTCATTCGCCTGATTTTCGTCATTTGCCTGATTTTCGTCATTTGCCTGATTTTCGTCATTTGCCTGATTTTCGTCATTTGCCTGATTTTCGTCATTTGCCTGTTTTTCGTCATTCGCCTGATTTTCGTCGTTTGCCTGATTTTCGTCGTTTGCCTGATTTTCGTCGTTTGCCTGATTTTCGTCGTTTGCCTGATTTTCGTCATTTGCCTGATTTTCGTCATTTGCCTCCTTTTCTTCGTTATCGTCATTCTCTTCACATAAATAACCTTTAAATATATAATTTATAGAATTACAATTAGATTAAAATATATTTAGAATTCATTAATTGAAATCGAATGAAATAATAAAGTTTAAAACAGTATATAAAAATGTCATTAAAATATTTCAATGATTTTGCGGTTTTTTCAAGTAAATTATTTGTCACTTGATTTGAATAAAAAAGAAATAGATAAACGTATTGAAGTAAAAGTGGTTATATTCGGTTAGTAGTGGAAAAATCACGTGCTAACTTAAACTCATAACTGGGACTATATGTAGGGTATGACTGAAACCACTCCGCCTCGCGCCTCACACTAAAATTTTCTAAGCCCTAATAGTTTTTATATATAACAAAAAATTTTAAAGTTTAAAAAATTTCCCAAATTACCGAAATTACAAAAAATATCCGAATTTAATAAAATGTTGGCAATTTTGGTAATTTCGAAAATTTCTATATCTTGGGAAATTTTATAAACTAAAATATTTTGTAATATATAAAAAAATTTTGGACTTACAATCGCTGGGCTCTTGGTGGCGACCCTTTTTTTGGGAAAATATTAGTATCAAAAAGTAGATAATTACATCACTAAAAAATTAATACAAGACATTTTTGCTAATGGTTAGGTTTAGTGGGGTAAATTGGCGTTGAAAATGGCACTTTGATATAGAGCGGGCAAAGGCAGACTTTAGATGTCAGCACATAAAAATGTGAAAACTGTTCATAAAAATAGTAAGGATTTTATCAACAATTAAAAACACTTTTTAAGCATTGAATTTGTTTGTGAGTCAAACACGTCAAAGCTTAACCCGACAGTCAGTGCAGTACAGGCATAGTGTGAAGTGCGGTCTCAGACACTATGGCAACATATATCCTGCTAAAAGTTTTCAATTTAAATATAGTGTATTTTAGTACACATCTACACAATACCCCCCACTATTGAATGCCCATATAGTTCTTACGCACACTTATTTAACGTAACGTTATTTTTACACAGAATTTTCAAATTCGCACTCAGTGCCAATATAAAGAGTAACACAGATTATAAAGCAATGTAAAGTATATGGCATTTACAATAGTTAAACTGTACTTTGATGGCCCGTATAAGGATCTAAACCCCACCATTAGCAAAAATTACATATTCTAAATTTTTAATTGTGTATTTATCTACTTTTGTACAGTAATATTTTCCCGGAATAGGGTCGGCACCAAAGGCCCAGCGATTGTTAGAAAATTTTTGTCGCTGCGAGGCCAGCCTCGCGAGGCGGGGTCGTTTCAGTCATACCCTTATATGTACACTATATGTACAGCCGTTTGAAAACCAAAAGACTAACAACATTGTTTTCTGAGTGCTTATCTTAGCTTAATCTTAAATCCAAGCAAGCATATTCATATGTATATTAAAAAACATATATTAAACACATTATTTATATATACATATAAATATACTTGCTTGGATTTAGGATTAAGCTAAGATAAGCACTCAGAAAACAATGTTGTTAGTCTTTTGGTGTTCATACGGCTGTACACAATATGTATCTTACAATATGTTAACTGTTACAGCGGTTGTGATTGGCTGTAACGCATTGTTAAATAGTTGCAACTTATAAACAGTCAAGATCATGTGACAACATGCTGTAAGATACATAAAGTCTAATTTGTCGAACTATTAGAACCAATTATGTAAAATTTGATTTTTTAAAATATTTATTTAAAATCCACTATAAAATGTAAATTTAATTAATTTGTATAATTGCGATAATAATTTAATAACTTGATAATAATTATTTAAAAAAATAATTATATAAATATTTACCGTATTGGGAAAGAACCATGCTCATAACCAAAACTACTAGCATTACTTGAGCACCGGTTTTGTTTGCCATTTTCATAATTTGTTTTTTATGTTGATTTGTTTAATACTTAAAGTTATATAAAAAATAAATTTTTCAAAATGGTGTTAATTTATAGTTTGTTTGATATATACGTTTAAATCATATGTTTTTGTAATAGTTTTTACAAATAAATAATTAAATGAAATTTAATTTAAAAATTTATATTATGAAATATATTTATAAAAATTAATTTTTTATTAAAAATTAATTTTCTAAAATTGTATGAACGCTATTAGTTGTTTGGTATTTTAAAATAAATAAATAAAATAAATCGGGTGATCAATGTTTAACGTAGAAAATAAACAATTTTTAATATTTTAAAATATAATTTACAACTTTAGTTACAATTAATCATTTAAACTATAGTTATTCGTTTTGGATCTTTTCGTGGATTTAATTTAGTTAAGACTTTATAAAATAATTTTGATTTATTTTATACTATAAATTTATAATTTAGATATAAGTTTTTGACTAAATTTTAGAAATCTATAAAATAAAAAACTGTAACTTTTATTTAATTCACATTTCAAATAATGATCATGATCAAATACTTAATCATTTTGAGTAATTTCCAATTTCATTTATTAATTTAATTATGTTTATAATTAAATAATTAGTTTAATTATTGCTAATTAATTTTTTGGCAAACTTTTAAACACTTGTAAAATATTTAATTTATTTTGAATGTCTTTGTAAAACTAAAGTTAGGCAAAAAATAATCTTTTGAAATACAAAATAATAAATATTTAATTAATTATATGAAAAGTAAAATATTAATGTTAAACCAAATTCTATTTTATTACTAACATTAACACATGTTTCTTTAAAATGTAGTCACATAATTTACATATAATTTCATACCATAAAAGAATTTAATTATGTAATAATATACAGCTTGTATTTTTAACATTTAAATAAGTATTATAAAATTTTTATAAGGATTATTTTGAAATTTCATATTAAATACTAAAAAAAATAAATATATTAACTATAGTTAACATTTTAAATTTAATTATAACTTTTAACATTTAGAAAATAAATAAAATTAAAAAAATAAACTAAATTCATAAAGATATAACAATAATAACATAAAATTTTCTAGTAAGACTTCAATAAGTCCAAATTGTAAAACTTTATTAAAACATTGTAAATATAATTTATAATTAGTATAAAGTTTACAGTTTTATTTTAAACTTATTAACTAGAACAAAATAACATTTTTTCAATTTGTAAATCAATCAATGCAATTTAAGCCATACGTTTCCAAATGCGCATGGCCATATTTTGGGGTCTAACCTCACCACCTGACATGGTGAATTTAAGTGAATCAAAGTAGCCTTCTGACCAAGCACCCGATATAACTTTTCTACTAGTTTGACCAGGTAACAAATCAGCATCAGGACCATCGTGTTCTTGTGAAACAAATTCGACTAGAGTTAACCTTGGTGAATTATCTGGTTGCACCTTGCCAAATTTGTCTGATTTGCCACCAAGCACGCGAAAAAATGCACCATTATATGTGGCGCTAATATCTTGCCATGTCATCCAGGGCCAAATTGTTGTGGGTGATTTTTCACCTGGTAATTGTGCATAAATAAATCCAACTGGTACCATGCTTCTTTTTAAGTTTAACAATTCTGTTTGCATTTTAGCCATTGACCAAGGTTGTTGTTTTTGGCAAATAGCTACATTTTTCTTTAGACAATTTTCATCTTGCCATTTACCTTTGTAACCCAATTCAGCGTTGACCTGGATGCAATAATTGCTTAAATTTTTTGATTTTGGATAACCTTGCTGCCAATTAGTATATGTTAAGCTTTCTCCATCTGACCATACATATTTATTAGCTTGATACTTTGCACCCAACCATACGTTATCAACAATTTTTAATGTGTCAAATAGAAATTTTGTTAAATAATCTTGCTCATTTTGATTGTTTACAGTGACCAAGCTAGCATTTTGTTGCTGGCATATATTGGCAGCCTCTTGGTATGCTTGTAGACCTGATTTATGAATGACCATGTAACATTTTTCATCTTTATAGGGTAGCCAATTGCCGCATGGTAAATCTATTTAAAATAATTTATAACTTGATAATTTTGTAATATTTAATATGTTTTATTTGTATAAATAAAAAATTATACAATAATTTTTACCTGATTAACCAT
Organism: Dissorhina ornata; assembly: GCA_034695265.1. Lineage (NCBI taxonomy): Eukaryota > Metazoa > Arthropoda > Arachnida > Sarcoptiformes > Oppiidae > Dissorhina > Dissorhina ornata. The sequence goes on along the minus strand of JAQIWK010000296.1, from coordinate 11,194 downwards.
AAACACTCAAAAGTGTACTAGCTAATAATAATATTATCAACATAATTTTAAATTAAACATAATTATTTTTAAAATATTAAAATTATTATTTTATTTTTAATTTACTATGATAAAAATCAGGTTTATATACCTTCCAAAATTTATTAATATTATGTTTGAATCAGCTTGATAAGGTTTATCAAATAGTACTTGATGATAATAAGTTTGAAATGATAGCAAGGACAATTGTAATATTCCTGAATTAATTGTGGTTGTTTTTATAATAGTATTTAAAATATATTGGTTTTATAATCAGATGGCTAAATTTGTATAACAACATGTAATCAACAACATTTTATAACATATGCACTAGATTTGAGTTTTAAACTTTTTATCTCGATGGGTTTGTTTATAATTATTTTTAGTATAATATTGAATTGTTAGTTTATAAAGAAAGTACATATGTCAATAGTTTTATAGTAATTCAAATTTTATATTTCTTATTTCGACCTTAATAGTTTACAAAAAAAATTAATTATTACTTTATTTTTCAATATATTAAAATATAATTAATAAAGATTGCTAGTAACAAGTTGCTAACAAAATAATAATTCTAACTTTTTAAAACATTACTGATAAAATAGATTTTGAATAAGATGAAATTTATAAAACTTTTTTATGTTGATTACAATTTTGTAGTTATAAAATGTTAATTATATTGTTGTGTTTAAACTGTAATTAGGTTTGCCTTTAATAATTTACTTTATCATTTTATTAGTTTTAATTAAATTTGGTATGCTACAATTGGCTATTTTAAATATGAAACAATAATTATTTTATCAAGCTTTAATTATAATTTCAAATTTTAATACAAATATTTCTTATATTATATAATATATATTTATAATTTATAATATATATTTATTTAAAAAAATATTAACTAAACTTAAAATAATTTTTATTTAATATAAAAACTGTAAAAGTAATTTAATTATTAAATAATATTTTTAAATATACAACTTATTGTAATTAAAAATATAAATAATTTTAAAACTCAAGTTATTTAATTTTATTAATTTATTAGTTAAACGACTTTATAAGAATTATTAAAATATTAAATAATTAATCAATTACATTTATCCCACATGTTTCCAAATACGTATGGCTGTATTGAAAGGTCTAACCTCACCACCAGACATTGTAAACTCTAGGGTATCGTAAGGTAAAACACCATTAGCTCCTGAGAAAAGTACATTGCTAGTTTGGCCAATGGGTGTATCCACATCATTGTACATTTGCGATGATTGTTGATTTTTATTCACATGATGAACATGTACTAATCTAGGTGCGTTACCAAGCTGTGCATAACCAAATGGTCCCGTTTGATCGCCCAAAACACGAAAAAATAAATTTTGATAATACGGGCTGATATCTTGCCAAACTGTCCCAGGCCATATCTTTTTAGGTGATTTTTCATTAGGAAACTGTACGTAAATAAACCCTATAGGTATAGAATTTTTCATAACATCATTGAATTTTAAATTTGTAGCTTGTAAGTTTTCATTCATAATGGCCAATTTCGTAACTGTATCGGATAATGTTTGTTGTAGGTCATTAATTGACCAAGTTAGTATTTTTTGACACAATACTAGACTTTTTTTGCGACAATTTTCATCCACCCATTTGCCAGCCATACCTTCGTCGGGTGTGATTTGTACGCAATCATCGGTTATATTTCTAGGACTACCCTGAGCCCAATTTGTGTAGATCAAATTACTGCCATCTTTCCATAAATATTTATTAGCTTGATACTTTGCCGATAGCCAAACATTGTCAACTAACTTTAAATATTCGAATAAATATTTAGATATATAATCTTGTTCTTCTTGATTATTTATGGTGAATAATTGTGAGCCATCACCTTGCTGATGGCATATTGTTTCAGCATCATCGTGGGTTTGTAATCCAGATTTATCAAGTACAATGAAACATTTTTTATCTTTAAATGGTTGCCAATCGCCGCAAGGTGAATCTATTTAAAATTAATTATAATATTAAATTCATATATATTTAATCAGTGATATGTTGTAGCATTATTATAATTTACTATTGTTTCCAAATACAATAGTTAATTGTATTGTAATAAATAAAATTGTTTCAAATTTATTACTCGTCATTGTAATAGTTAAACTTACAATGATAATTTTATATAATTTATATACTAATATGATTTTATTATAGATTTTTAATTGATTACGTAATTGTTTTGGTGTAAAACTTATGCTAACAAATTAATAAATTATAAATGTTTATAAATTTGTCTAATTGATTAATTATACAAGTGTTACAATAAAATCTTAACTAGTTAAATAATATTTGTGTTTTGTTATTGTAAATAATGTATATAAATATATTATATAAGAATAATTTTGCACATGTTTTTATAATTAATTATATATGTACAAGTATTATAATTTTTTTGTTCTAAATAAAATTTTATATAATCTTGTCACATTTAACATATAATTTATATAATAATTTTATATATTGTTAAACTACTTATGCAAAGATGTCCAGAGTATTAATTAAACACACTGTATAATTATTTTGCATACATTTTGCTTGACAAGTAAGTTTTGCCTGTGTGGCAGTGAAGTGATCTTTAGGTGATAATGAACTAAAAAACATTTGAATAAAACATTTTTAACTATCTAATGTATTTACTATCTTAAGTCTACTTCACTGCCTTACAAACAAAACTTACCTGTCGAGCAAAATAAATGAAAAAAAATTGTCTACTGATTACACAGTAAGTAATAAATTTTACAAAACACATATTATCTACGTAATATTTTATTAATAGCAATAATTAATAAAATAACAGAAAATGTTTTCAAAAAAAAATCATTACGTTTAATAAGTTTATTAAATTACATATTATATTTTATTAAACTAATGGCTTAGTATTATAAATTACTTTGTTATATAAAATAAACAATAAACTTTTCTAAATGTAATAAATATTGTTTTTAAAAAATATATACATTTATATGAACTTGAAATTAATAATATATAGCTATGTTAAGTTTGATAACATAACAATCTTGTTTGTGATGTATTCAATAATTTTTTTTATATAGCTTAAGTTAGCATAATAAGTTTTAACTCATAACTTTTAATTTGTTTGAACTTTACTTACTTATAAGTTAACACTTATAATTTATCAGTTATTTATTGAGATAATAATAGAGTTATACAAAATTATTGTTATTAAAATATAAATATTTTCAAGTTAGTTTAATTTATCAAAAATATATTTTTTTATAAATTATTAATTTTGAAAATCTTATTTAGTTAAACAGTATAGTTCTAAATAAATCACAAATTCTATATTTAATTGGTATATAATTTTTTTTATCAATAAATCATAAATAAAATTTCAAATGATTTTACATTATAATATCAATTTAAAAAAGAGAATTTTATAAAAATAGAACTTACAATATAACATTCTATATTAGTAAATTAATTAACTATTAATCAAATTATAATTATTTAACACGTTTCCAAATGCGCATGGCCATATTTATAGGCCTTACCTCACCGCCTGACATTGTAAACTCAAGTGTATCGTAGGGTAGGTAACCATTAGCTCCTGAGAAAAGTACATTGCTAGTCTTGCCAATTGGTGTATCCACATCATCGTACATTTGCACTGAATGTTGATTTTTATTCACATGGTGTACATGTGTTAACCTGGGTGCTTTATCTTGCTGTACCAAACCAAATTGGGCCGTTTGATCGCCCAAAACACGAAAAAATACATTTTGATACAGTGTACTAACATCTTGCCAAACTGTCCCAGGCCATAAATCATAAGGTTTTTCAAGTCCAGGCAACTCAGTGTACATAAAACCAATTGGTACTGAATGTTTTGAAACATAGTCTAATTTCAAGTTTGTAGCTTGCAAGTTTTCATTTGTAGTGGCTAATTTTGCCATAGTTTCTGATAATAGTTTTTGTAGCTTATAAATAGACCAAGATTGTAATTTTTGACAAAATACAACACTATCTTTGCCACAATTCACATCAACCCATTTGCCAACCCTGCCAGTGTCCGGGGTCATTTGCACGCAACCATTTGTTATATTATTAGGACTACCCTGAGCCCAGTTTGTATAGGTCAGGTTAGTACCATCATCCCATAAATATTGACCAGCTTGGTATTTTGCCGATAGCCATACATTGTTGACAATTCTCAACTTATTGAATAAATATTGAGATACATAGTCTTGTTCTTCTTGGTATTTGATGGTAACTAATTGTGAACCATCACCTTGCTGTTTGCAAATAGTTTCAGCATCGTCATAGGTTTGTAAACCTACTCGATTAATTACAATGAAACATTTTTCATCTTTAAATGGTAGCCAATCGCCGCAAGGTGAATCTACTTAAAATTAATTATAATGTTAGGTTTATATATTTTATTAAATTATATATTGTAGCTTGGTATGTTTTACTATTGTTTCCAAATACAATAGTCAATTGTATTGTAATAAATAAAATTGTATTTATTTTATTACTCGTCATTGTAATAGTAGTATAAACTCAGATATAGATTATTTTGTTCATGTTTATATACTATTTTATAAAATAAATTTATTATATTATAAATTTCAATTTGATTACAAAAGAATATTTAGGTGTAAAACTCATGTCAATAAAGTATAACCGTATAACAATATATATTTCCCCCATGTCATTGTAATAGTTAAACATGCTAATAAAGTATTTTAAGTGAAATCAACAGAATTACAAAATTAAAACTGATTTAATTAAATAATGACTAAATATAAAATATAATATATGCCATTTAGGCTGATACTCTTATTATGAGGGGTAATTGGGTGGCCAAATAGAGCTTTGCAATAAAGCTTTCTATTCACCCCTCTTAATTTTATCTACATTTTGTAATATGTATAAATCTGACAATAATGATTTTGTAAATATAATAGTCACAAGTTATATAATCTTTGTTTAAAAGTGCTAAGTTGCTAAGTTTTACATCTTATGTAATCTTTAACATTTAACGTCTTCTTTGTCAAGTAAATAATTTTTAATCATTTATTATTATATATTTTTTATTTCATATAGTTATCAAACTTAAACCAGGTATTACTGCACAGTAACAGTTTAATATGTTATTGAATTAGAGACATTTTAATAAATACCTTAATTTGTTATATGATTGACGCTTATTATTAGTGTTGAAAAACTTAGTAAACATATTTTGCTAGTTAAATAATTGATTATATATTTAATTACTTAAGTAAAAAATAATTACAATAACTTTTATAAATATTTATCTTTATTACAAACTTTAGTTACATTAATAATCTATATCAGCAATTATTTGACCCAAGTTATATAATTTTATTGATAAACTATTAATATAATTTAAAAATACTTTAAAGTTTACAGTTTTGTAATTATTATATATATTTTAATTATCAAATAAAAATAGTTGTATAACATTTTTTATTTGCAATTTATAAATTATCAAAGTCATTTAATTAGTACGTTGCCAAATGCGCATGGCCATATTTATGGGCCTAACATCACCGCCTGACATTGTGAACTCAAGTGAATCGTAACCATAATAAGGTATACCATTTTTTCCCGAATAAAGTACATTGCTAGTTTTGCCATGTGGTGTGTCTACGCCATCATATATTGGTGCTTGTACATTTTTATATACATGATGAACATGTGTTAACCTAGGCGCATTACCTGGCTGTTTGACACCAAATTGGGCAGTTTTAGCTCCTAAAACACGAAAAAATACATTTTGATATTGAGAGCTAATATCTTGCCAAACTGTCCCAGGCCATATATCAAAAGGTTCTTGAAAATTAGGTAATTGTGTGTATATGAAACCAAGAGGTACTGAATTTCTTTCAATGTCTAATATATATTTTTGTATCTTGGCAAACGACCATGTTTGTAGTTTTTGACATAATACAACACTTTTTTGACAACAATTTTTACCAACCCATTTACCAACCATACCTTGGTCACAACATTTGTACGCAACCATTTGTTATATTATTAGAACTAGATCATATTGGTGCCATCATTCCAGAAATGTTCATTAGCTTGGTACTTTGCCGATAGCCAAACATTGTCAACTAACTTTAACGTATCGAATAAATATTGAGATACGTAATCTTATTCTTCTTGATTTAGAATTGTGGCTAATTTTGAACCATCACCTTGTTGTATATATATATATAACAAAATTGTTTAATTAAAATAGTTTTGTAATAATAAAATTTATATAAATTTATTACCTATAATCTATAAATTATAAACTATAATTAATTTAAATTATATTTATTGCTAATTAATTATTAATCAGGTTATACGTAGATAAATCCCGTTTTTGTTATTGTTTTATTTAAATTATCAATATAACAAAACATGTTTAAATTATTTATTAAATTAGTGATTAATAAAAACTGTAATATAAATTTAATTGATAAATTTAATTATAATCAAATATTTGATGTTTAGATAGTTGGAAATAATTTCATTGTCTCAACTTTTAATTACATAAAGTTAAACTATCATGATAACAAAAGTCTTAAAATGTACAACAAAAGTTACTACCATGATTATCTCAAAATTTTAAAATTAACTTTTAACTCAACTTTCACTTTGATTAGAGTAGAAGTTTACCGCTTAAGCAGGCCTTTGAATGTAAACATTTTATTTACATATTATTTTCACATATTATATTAAAAATTTATTCTTTATTGAAGATATTAATATAATTTTTTTAAAAGTATTTATAAGTAGTTTATTTTATTCTTAGTACTAAAACATATTTTGGATAAGATTTTTATTTATATAGTTTAATAAATTATATATTTATAGTAATATAATTTGTAATATATTTAAAAAATATTAACATAATTTATAAAAATACTATAAATTCTTTGTTTTATAAAATAATATTTGTATAAAAACTGTACAAATGTTTATAAATAATAATTCAATTTAATAATTCAATACTTTTTATACATAATGTTTTATTTATGGCCTGTATTTATGGTTAACAAAGTTGCAAGTATAATATTTTATAAAATTAATTATAATAATTTAATAACATACATATTGATTATATATTTAATTTTACAATTCCAGTTGTAATATGATTATAAAATATATAAATAATTATTCCATTTCCACCTAACGTTAAAATACCCGCCAAAATGTTAGGCATAACATAAGTGCTTACTTTATGTATTACCAATACTATTGGTTATAAAGTGAACACGTGATTAAACATTAGTTGTTTATGGATAATATATATATAAAATATTTTATTAATAAAATTAGAAAATATTATAAAAATCCTAAGTGGGGTAAAAATACATAACATTACTACAATCAATATATAAAAATATAAATAAAAGCTGTAATATAAATTAAATTTGCAATTTTAATTATAATCTATAAACAAAATTATAATTACTGGATTTGTTGTTTATCCGATAATTAAAACTTTTATCATAGAATATTTAAATTAATGTATTATGCTGTTTATCGTAATTGTGTTAGTTTTGAATCATCCAGAGCCATATATCTGTAGGTGCTTGAAATTCAAGTAATTGTGTGTACATAAAACCAAGTGGTACTGGAATTTAACGTTAAGTTATAATTTGATTAAATATATCTAGGTTTATGAATTTTTGATTGTTATAATAATTTTTCAAGCAATTATATAAAATGTGTTTGAAATTATGTACGCAGCTATCAGTTATATTTTTAGGACTACCCTGAGCCCAATTGGTGTAGGTTAAATTAGTGCCATCATTCCATAAATATTTATCCACTTGGTACTTTGCCGATAGCCAAACATTGTCAACTAACTTTAACGTATTGAATAAATATTTTGTAATATAATCTTGCTCCTCTTGATTGTTGATACGGACTAGTAGTGAACTATCACCTTGATGATGGCATATATTTTCAGCATCGTCATAGGTTTGTAGACCTGATTTATCAAGGACAGTTATGCATTTATCATTTTAAAAAGTTAGCCAGTATTATATTTAAAAACATAAATTTATTAATTTCACAAAATTAATGTTAAAATAATCATTATTATTCATTATAAATATTTTTATCAGTTTATTTTAAAAATTAATAAATTTACAAAAAATTAAACATTAAATAATAAGCATAAGCACAAACTTAGATAATCAAAATAAAGGTGTAACAAATCATATAATTACTTTACTCAATTTAGTTTACTTTATTATATAAAGTATTTGTTTTTTTTAAATTTTATTTTTAAATTGAACCATTAATATAGATTGAATTAAAAAATTAAATTATTATCCAATTATTAAACTAAATTGATTGAATGGTTGTGTACACAAACCTTAATTATATAATGACAAACTTAAATAATTTTAATTATTTTTGATTTAAACGTAATATTTTTTTTTAAATATAGTAAACTTTTAAATAATTATAAAAATTAAATTTATTATGAAAAACTGTAAACGTAAATTAAAGCTTAAATTATATTATTTTTATAATTATTTAATTAATTAATTATTTTAGCTAATTATTTTGTTAAATTATTACAATTAAGTAGATTTTATAAAACTTATTAAATACATTAGATAAATATTTAAAATTAATATTAAACATTTATACAAATTGATTTTTTAATACTATAACTTATTATTATTATATAATAAGAATAAAACAGTTAATTCTTATATGTATTATATAAATAGTATTGAAATAACGTCTATATTTGAATAAAATTTATATAAACTTCAATTATATTTTAATTTAAAGTTTTAATTATCTGAAAGTAATTATATTTTGTTTTATTAGAAAACCAAAAATTGCCCATAGTAATTTTATTGATAAATTTTTTAATTAAATTTACTGAGTTAACTCAATTTATAAATATTAGATTTTTATAATAATGTCAATTATAATAAATATTTTACAACAAATGATACAAAATTGAAGTGTCTTGGTATGGTTTGCCATAAATATACTATTCATATAAAAATTAATATATTTATTTAATGTTTAGTATATTATTACAGTTTTTAAAAATGTGGTTTTTACATTTGTTACAATACTCATACAATTACTAGCAATAATAAGCCCACATATACCTGTGAGAGTATGCCTGGATAACTTTTATGTTAATAATTTTTTTAATTAATGTTAATTATTCAATAATTACACATTTATTTCAATTATTATTTTAGCCTTGATCGTTAACATTAATTAACTATATTTAAATAATTTATTTCAAAAATTTACTGTACTGTTTTACATCTAGCAAAAATAGATACTGTATTCAAAACATGTATAAACTAATAATTATAACATAAATAATAAGTTTGTATAAACTTGGTCGATTAAGTATCAAATTGTTGTATGTAATAATCAATTATCCAAATCTATCTATATAAACTGTATACGTTTTAAAAAATGTATATACATTTTGCATCAATTTTAGAATTGCACCCTGGTGGATTTTTACACCAAAGTATGATTAGAATCCAATTAAAAATAAAACGACGATTTTAACTTTTAAAATGTTAAGATTGTCTGTATAGATACAAATTTAAAGCAAAATTAAATTGAGTAATTAATTAAATTACAATAAATAGTATCAAAAAGTTTTCATGTATTGCACACACAAAAATTTTTTATATTTTTAATTTGTTCAAATGTTTAAAACAATTACAAGGTTAAAATAATAAAATATTTAAATTATATTTGCAATATATTTTGTTCAATTAAACAAAATGATATAATTATTGTGAAATAACAATTACAAAATAAAATTTATATTGTAAAATTAATTTGAACATATTATTTATTCAGCTATATTAATTAAATTTGATAACTCAATTTATATTGAATTTAATTATAATTTATTTGTAATTTCAAATAAATAGACATATAAATATAAATTATAAAAGTTATATTTTAATAAAATTTTTATTACAATAGTTATAGTTTGATAAACAAAGTTTAGAATGAATAAATTTATAGTAATATATTTAACAATTATATTAACGGTCATAAATAAATCATCCACATGGGATTTAAATATGGATAAAGATGCATTTAAAAAGTTATATTGCGGTAATTATATAAACATATTTTTTTATATACAAAATATATATATATAACTATTAATTTTAATTGAACTAGCTGATTGCAAAGATGTGGATGGTGCTAAAATTATAGCTCAATTTAAAGAATGTACACATAAACTAGAATCATGCAAATTGTTTGATAAAAAGAGCCAAGAGCTTAAAAGTAAGCCCCTTGATACTTGTATTAAAGAATTGGAAAAGTATGCCAATACTATGAAACCCTCCACAAAAGATGATGAAAAATTAATTAAGGATTGTATGGAAAATTTGTATAAATCTAAGGATGTTATTAAAAAATGTTGAATAGCTATTATTATTGTTTGTAATACAAAATTGTATTTTAATAATATGTAATAATCTTATATATCAGGTTATATTTGCAGTACAAATTAAAACTATAATTTATATTAGAAAATTAAAATTTTTTTTATAAACTGTAATAATTGTGTAAATGTAATATTTATATTATAATGAATTGGAAACTTTGTTTATTATTGGATTGTTTTATACCATCGGATAAATTTATTGATTATATTTAATAATATTTAAATAAAAATTTTATAGTTATAAATTTGAAAAAATTATGTTGTTTATTATTATTTAATTTATCGCAATGACTAAACATAGGAATAAACATATAATTTATTAAAATTTTATTAAAGTTGTAAATATTTATAATAATTTTATGTATAATTTAAGTATTTTTAGTTAATATAGAAATAAATAAAATGAAAACTCAAATAATGTTATATTAAATAATAATTGTAAACATTTTTATTTATTTATTAATAATTATAAATTAATAAATAATAATTTTTAATGTTTTTTAAAAGTATTATTTTTACATAATTGTATCTGTGCATATTTAGTTTATTGATATGTTTTGTAAATTTATAAATAATTATTTTAAATTATTTATTTAACTCATTTTTGAGGGAGGGTAAAATTTTAAAAGACCAATTTGTTAACTTCAAAATTATATATAACAATTGAAAATACTTCAATTG
>JAQIWK010000295.1:0-18432 GCA_034695265.1 Dissorhina ornata | reverse complement strand
TCTTAAGACTGATTTTATATAAAAGTTTTAAAACCATTGGGCGTTTTTTCGCCCAGGGGTACCAACGGAGGGTTAAAAGATTACACAAAAGTGTTTCGGATTATTATAAGTTAACCCTATTATATGAGTCTATGTATGAGATATACGACATGTCTGACCCGAAACCACCATTTTTTGGACCATTACCTGATATGACAGCCGATATTATCCTAGCATATTGTACCAAATTATACCATGGTTATTTCGCACCAATTAGTGTCCAATTAATTAAAGATATGAATAATTTGAAAGGACCCTGGTTTGATGTTAAATATACTGAACCATGGTACTATACTTGCTTTGATGTTAAGAAACTGTTGGGTGTCTATACAAATACACCACCTTGGTTGTTACGTTTATCATTAAGATATGGCAAATCAACTTACAGTCAAATCCAAGAATATGGCCATAAATTGCCACAAATCTATACCAATTGTGTGATAGTTAGCCGATATTTTAATAATGCAAAACCCATTAAGATAAACATATTTAGCAATTATTACAAACCATTTACTTTTGATGACAACACAAGTAATTTATATATATTTTCATTGACATGTTTGGCCACTATTTTACTATTTATTAATTTATATTCACTTTTGAGTTGATTTGCCGAAAGTTTTTGTTAAACAAATTAATTTGAATTTAATTTGTAAACTTAAAAATATATTTTATCAATTAACTCATTTTCAAATAAATAATTTAATTTATAATTTATTTAATTAAATGTTTAATTCAACAACTTTTTTTTGGTATTGTTTATTTGTAAAAGATTTTGATCAAACTTTTGATTTTAAGTTTTAAATTAATTGTAATGAAATGAGAATTAAAGGACAGTTAGATATGTATTATTGTTTTCAATTAATTAAAACAAATTAAATTAAAGATTTAAAATACACACATTTTAACTAAATTACAACATTCCTAATGTTTCCATTGTACTCCTATTTAATACAATATTCAAAGTTTTAATTTTCAACCAATTGATTTAATTAAGATGTAAATTAAAAGTTTAATTTAAAACAATTTAATTAAAACATAGCGTGCCATTATACTCAAATTAACTACATTAATGTTTTAAAAACATTTAATAAAAACCTTTAAACTGAATTTCTAATAGTTTGCTAATAAATAGTAATTAAATTTAATTTATTAAATGTATTCATTAATTAAATTAATATTAATATTTCAAATAATAAATGAAATTAAAAGCCAAACAAATGTGACATTAGTTAGTGATTTACAAAATCGTTTGTCACAAATACCTTATAAATATGGGTTTCAAGAGTGGACTCAATGGATGACAGATATGAATGAATTTAATCTAAAAGTTTGGTCATTGATGTCCAATACAACCAAATTAGTGGTTTCAGTCAAAGATATTCACGAAGATATACAAAGCTTATATCAATATATAGCCAAACGATTAATTGAATACAATATTAAAAATACAAATATCTTAAAACATGCTAAAAGATTACAATATAATGCGACCACATATTATAAGTACACACTATTACTAGAGTCTATGTATGAGATATACGACATGTCTGACCCGAAACCACCCTTTTTTGAACCATTGCCTGATATGACAGCCAAGACTATTGTAGCCTATTGTACCAAGATATACGATAATTATATTTCACCAATTAGTTTGAAATTAATTAATGATATAAAATCATTGAAAGGACAGTGGACTGATTTTAAATATACTTTACCTTGGTACTTTGCTTGTGTTCAAGCTGAAAATGAGATGGATAAGATTAAATATACCGGTGTTACAGTCATATATATAGCATTATGGGAAACATCATTTGAAAGCAAAATCAAAAAATATGGTAAAGAAATGCCACAAATGTATACCAATTCTGTAATCCTTAGCCGATATTTCAATAATACTAAACACATTAAGACAAACATTTTTATCGGTTTGGTTGCCGACAAATCATTTACTTTTGATGACAACACAAGTAATTTATATTTATTTTCATTGACATGTTTGGCCACTATTTTACTATTTATTAATTTATATTCACTTTTGAGTCGTTTTGTTGATAATCTTTGTTAAACAAATTAATTTGCAACTTATTTGTAAACTTAAAAACATATTTTATAAATAAACTCATTGCCCTTTATAAATGAATTAACTTAATGTTTAATTAAAAAATAACTTGAATTAAAAAAAATAAATTTGGTCATTGATGTCCAATACAACTAAATTATTAACATTTAAAAATCAATAACTTTTATTAAAATTAAACAAATAATTATTAACTTATACAAAACATATAACTATTTGTAATATTGTCTGTTTGTAAAGTTTTAATCAAATTTTTAATTTCAAGTTTTAAATACATTTTATTAATTATAAATCAATAAACCATTTCAAGCATTTATTTGAAACATTTTATTTTTACCCGATTGTGACAATTAATGTCTTCATAAATCATATTTATTTTTATAACTTTTACGGCAATTATTATAATCGCAAACATATTTGCCATTAAAATATTGATTCATTTGAATTGTTGTTTTCAATCACTGTTTTTGCCATCATTTCTGGCTCTAATTGTTTACAAATTAATGTCTAATTTAGTGTTACTTTATATTATAAATATTATTTGTAAAAATTAAACATTAATTATAATAGAGCGTGCCATTATACTTATATTAATTATAATCAATATAACAGTTATTAAACTATTTAATGTTTTAAATTAAAACTATCCTTCAGTACTTTTAAACTGATTTTCATATAGTTTACTAATAACTAGTACTCAAAGTTAATTAGTAAAATGTATTCATTAATTAAATTAATATTAATGTCTCAATTAATAAATGCAATTCAAAGCCAAACAAATGTGACATTAGTTAGTGATTTACAAAACCGTTTGTCACAAATACCTTATCAATCAAAACAATTACAAGACTGGACTCAATGGGTGACAGATATGAATGAATTTAACCAAAATGTTTGGTCATTGCTGTCCAATGAAACCAAATCAGTGGATTCAGTACAAGATATGCACAAAAATATGCAACACATTAACCATCAAATGAACCAAACATTGATTGATAACAAAGTTAGAGATAAATGGTTGCGTTTAAGAGGTGTTGAAAGATTAGATTATATTGCTGAAGGATATTATCGGTACACACTTTTATATGAGTCTTTGTATGAGATATACGAGATGTCTGACCCCAAACCACCATTTTTTGAACAATTACCTAATATGGCGTCCAAAACTATCATAGCCTATATCAAAAAGGTTTATTATAATTATTTAAAACCAGTTGCTGTCAAATTACGTGAAGATCTTAACAATATCCTTGACAATGGACCCTGGTTTGATCCTAACTGGAGTGAACCCTGGTACTATAAATGTATGACTATTGAGAATGAGTTGAGTTGGTATGAATATACACCTGATGCAGGCTTAGAGGCGGCATTAGCAATTGGTTATATTAAAGATCAAGTTAAAAAACATGTTCAAGATTTACCACAAATTTATACCAATTGTCTAATCGTTAGCCGATATTTTCAAAATACTCTATACGTTAAGACAAACATTTTTAAAACATATACCGGTTTTGACACCACATTTACTTTTGATGGCAATACAAGTAAATCATACTTTATTTTATTGATATGTTTGGCCACTATTTTACTATTTATTAATATATATTTACTTTTGAGTCGATTAGCCGATAATTTTTGTTAAATAAATTTTTTTCAAATTTATTTGTAAACTTAAAGATATATTTTATAAATTAACTTATTTTCAAATAAATAACAATTTTTTATTCAAAGAAAATTAATTATTTAATTTTATAACTTTTATAAACATTTATTTTTTTTTAAATATTTAATACATTCAAAACACTTTACAATTACTTTCAATTTAAAGATTAAAATAAATTTTATTTTTCAATTACAAGTGAATTAAATGCATATAACAAATTAAATACAAATATATTTAGTTAGTATTGAAACTATAATGAAAATTAAAGGACAGTTAGACATTTTATAAATTAGTTTAGATTTAAATTAGTGAAAAAGATAATAAATTTAAGATTTAAAACATATTCAAATCATTGTCACAAAACATTAAAATATTATAAAACCTTTTGTATCATAAGTTATAAAAATTTATAACTTACAATCAAATTATTAAAATTTCAAATAAATACTTTTAGTGTAAATATATTATTTTGAAAGTCTTTTCGTGTGTCGATTCAAATTGTATTTGTATTTAGTCTTATACTGACAGCCATTATATGTGCATTCAATCCATGGTTTGTCGAGTAAGTCATTGGGATGTATTGGAAAGTGATGTTCAGTTAAATTATGTTTTGATTTAAAATTATTAATTAAATATTTGAATGACTTTTCAAATAAATATTAAAATTACTTTTATCACCAATTTTGTAATTACATGGGTTCCCATTGCACACCTATTTAATGCTATATTTAGTTTTAATTTTTAATCAAATATTTAATTAAAATGTCAATTATTATTTATATTAGTTTTATTAAAACAAATTAAAAATTAATTATAATAGGGCGTGCCATTATACTCAAATTAATTAGTAGTTAACAAATTGTTATTTAATGGTTCAAACTTTGAACTAAAACTTTTAAACTGTTTTTCTAATAGTTTACTAATAAATAGTACTTAAATTTACTTAATTAAATGTATTCATTGATTAAATTAATATTAATATTTAAAATAATAAATGCAATCAAAAGCCAAACAAATGTGACATTAATTAGTGATTTACAAAACCGTTTGTCACAAATACCTCATAATAATAGGTTTCAAGAGTGGACTCAATGGATGACAGATATGAGTATATTTAACGAAAAGGTTTGGTCATTGATGTCCAATACAACTAAATTAAAGGTTTCAGTACAAGAGGTTTACAAAGATATACAAGACTTACGACAATATTTGGACAAACTATTAATTGATAACAAAATAAAAGATACAAATATCTTAAATGATGTCAAAAGATTACAATATAATGCCACCAAATACTATATGTTAACCCTTTTATATGAGTCTATGTATGAGATATACGACATCTCTGACCCGAAACCACCCTTTTTTGAACCATTGCCTAATATGGATGCCGACACTATCATAGCCTATTGTACCAAATTATACTATCATTATTTTGCACCAATTAATGTCCTATTAATTAAAGATTATAAAAATTTGAAAGCACCCTGGTTTGATCCAAAGTATACTAAACAATGGTATGATGAGTGTATGAATGTTGAGAGTGAGTTGTATAAATATAAATTTGAAACAACTGTGACTTTATATTGGAAATTAAAAATACCTTGGATTGAACAAGGAGTCCAAAAATATGGCCAAAAAGTGCCACAAATGTATACCAATTGTGTAATAGTTGGCCGATATTTCAATAATATTAAACACATTAAGACAAACATATTTCCCGATTACCCGTCATTTCCTTTTGATGACAATACAAGTAATGCATACTTTATTTTATTGATATGTTTGGCCACTATTTTACTATTTATTAATTTATATTCACTTTTGAGTCGATTAGTCGATAATTTTTGTTAAACAAAATTAATTGAAAAATTATTTGTAAACTTAAACATATATTTTTTGAATTGACTTATTTTAAAATAAATTACTTAATGTTTAATTAATAAAAAATACCGTATTTGTTAATTATTTTTAATTTTAAGTTTTAAAAACATATAAATTTTAACTAAATTAAAACATCCCAAATGTTAACTAGCATTGAAAACATCTTGGGTATTTTCAATAATTATATTAAATGATATACCATATGATATGGTCCATAGCGGTTCCCATAACACCCGTATTTAATATAATATTCAAAGTTTTAATTTTCTAACCAATTGATTTAATTAAGATAAAAATTATAAGTTTTATTTAAAACAATTTAATTACAAATAGAGCGTGCCATTAAATTCAAATTCACTACATTAATGTTTTAAAATTAAATTAAAAATTGAAACATTTATTAGAAAGTTTTTATTAAAAACCTTTAAACTGAATTTCTGAAAGTTCACTAATAAATAGTAATTAAATTTAATCAATTAAATGTATTCATTACTTAAATTAGTACTATTTTTAAAAATAATAAATGAAATTAAAAGCCAAACAAATGTGACATTAATTAGTGATTTACAAAACCGTTTGTCACAAATATCTCATAAAAATGGGTTTCAAGAGTGGACTCAATGGGTGACAGATATGAATGAATTGAACCAAAAAGTTAGGTCATTGATGTCCAATACAACTAAATCAATGGCTTCAGTCATAGATATATATTTAGATATGCAATACTTACAGCAATATATTGACAAACTATTGATTAATAACAAAGTAAAAGATACAAATATCTTGAAAAGTGTTAAACAATTGCGATCTAATGTAACCAAATATTATAAGTACACACTATTACAGTGGTCTATGTATGAGGTATACGACATGTCTGACCCGAAACCACCCTATTTTGAACCATTACCTGATACGACGGCCACTACTATCGTAGCCTATTGTACCAAATTATACAATAATTATTTTGCACCAATTAGTTTGAAATTGATTCAAGATAACAAATTGAAAGGACATTGGTTAGATATAAACTATACAACACCCTGGTACTCTATTTGTATTGATACTAAAGATAAGTTGGGTAACTATAAAGATATGCCAGTGCCCGCCGTATATTTTGCATTACGTTACGGAAAATCACTTTTCAGACATATCCAAAAATCTGGTCATATAATGCAAAAAATTTATACCAATTGTGTAATCGTTAGCCAATATTTCAATAATATTAAACACATTAAGACAAACATATTTACCGATAGGGTTACCGACATATCATTTACTTTTGATGACAACACAAGTAATTTATATTTATTTTCATTGACATGTTTGGCCACTATTTTACTATTTATTAATTTATGTTCACTTTTGAGTCGATTTGGTTATACTTTTTGTTGAACATATAAATTTTAAAAATTGTTTATAAACTTTAAAACATATTTTATAAATTAATTTATTTTTAAATAAATAACTTAATGTTTAAATTAAAAAACTAAATATTTGATTAAATAACTTTTATTAAAGTAAATTATTGGTTATTTGTAAACAAGTTTTAATCAATATTTAGATTTAAATTTATAAATACATTTTATTAAATGTGTAGGGGGTTTGATTATCACCTTGTAAAAATAAAGTAAACAACTTATTTAAGCTTTTATTTTAATAACTTTTATTTATTCAAAGAGTTTTAATTTATTAGAAAATAAATTATTTAATTAATTAATTTACATTTGTTTTTTAAATATAAGTATTAAATAAATTAAGTTGTAATTTAAGGCACAAATAAAAATATTAATAATAGTTGTGTTTTAAGTTTATATAATTGTGTTTATATTTATTTATCAATTTTATTTGTAATTTTTTGATAAATATTTTTTTAAAATTAATTAATTATCTAAAATTAAATATATTATTAAACAATAATTATTTAACTGTCTATTTTAAACAGACTTGTAAATCAATAATAAATTTAATTATTATTTATAATTATAATATTGAGCTA
Source organism: Dissorhina ornata (assembly GCA_034695265.1). Classification (NCBI taxonomy): domain Eukaryota; kingdom Metazoa; phylum Arthropoda; class Arachnida; order Sarcoptiformes; family Oppiidae; genus Dissorhina; species Dissorhina ornata. The sequence goes on along the minus strand of JAQIWK010000295.1, from coordinate 10,770 downwards.
TGAATTTAAGATATTAAGAGCACTTTTAGTTATATAAATAAATTATATATTAAAAATCTGATTAAAAATTTAATTAAAACATCAAATAAACCACCGATTCTTGTCTTCAGGGGTTTTACATAAAAATCTTGAAATTAATTTTGATATCAATTATAAATGCAATTATAATTACATTTTCAAAGTTATTAATAATTTTATAATTATAATAACTTAAATGTTTTAATTAATTTAATTTCAAATAATAATTGGGCCAATAATTGCAATTCAATAAAATGGTTGAGCAATAAAAATCCAGTCCAGATATATCTTGAGATCTTGTATATGATATATGAGTGCCAATGGATGGCACTATTGATGTCTTAGTGTCTTAGACAGGTGTCGACGGTTCGGACATATCGTCGATCTGTTCGATGAGAATCCACTGAAGAGGACGGTATGGATCCGATCCAAGAAGATAGTGGAAGAATAGGAGGAATATAATGAACCAATATATGGTGTGATATGTTATGAGATATTCAATCATCAAAATTGTGTTTCATGTGCTATACGTACGGCCTGATCACTGGCGCCCCGTTTAACACCCATTAAGGGTGTGCTGACCGTCACCTGACCGTTGATGTCCACGCAGTCCTCATCGCAATCCTGTCCCGAGTCGTGTTCAGACCCGCCCGACGCCGGACTGATCATTGGCTTATGATTTATGGCATTCAATGAGTTGTTAGTTGTTTGCAGACAATTGCCGTACGGTTTATGATTGGCCTCAACTATATCGTGGTTCATATCGGTCTTAATGGCAGTGTCTAATCGGTTACGTTTTTTGAGCACTGGTACCACAATCTCTACCGATTTTGGTTTATGATTTTCATCCTGGTTAGTTTAAATAAAATTAAATATTTTAGTTACAAAAATTATTGCCTAAAATAATTGCTAAACAATTACTTTTTGTGGTATAATATGGTTGTGTTTGAAAGAGTATAAAATTTTTGATTGATCTCTAGCCGTATTAGATGGACCAGAATTGATGGTCAAGTCTTGCATATTATTATGGTTGTCAACGATGTCGGCGGTGATTTGGCACCGTTTGGTGGCCACTGTACCCGCCCCGTCATAGTAGCACTGGTGGGCCACCGGCGGCACCAGTAGTGTCAACGGTGTTGACGTGTGATTACAGACCGTGAATGAGCCGTCAGTTTCTATTTCTTCATTTTCTTCAATAACTGATGTTATTTCTGACCAAAAAATATATATAATTAATAAATCACTTATCAAACAAACAAGTGTTAAAACTTTAATTATATTAAATTTATCAAAACTTAACTATACTTATAATATTAAGTAAAATAATTTCAAATATAATACTATTAATTAAAATGCAAAAACATTTTTTAAAAATTGGTATTAGTATTAAATTAAGTAAGAAGATTATAAAAAATTATTTAATTTTTTATTTTATTTAAAATATATTTTTCAAAATGTATTTTGAATTGATATGAACCTCTCATTTGCATTGAATCCCTAATTTTGATTGTATGACACGTTCCCTCTCTCTTCATATCGTAATGGTTTTGTAGATTTGATGGCTTTCTATACAAATTAATTAAACATCAGTTTATTATATTTTAAAAAATTAATTTTTATATTTTAATTTAAAATTAAAATTAAAAGCAACAAAAAAAAATATTAATATACTTCATTATAGATCTGGGAGTAGTTTTTGGTGTCTCACTCGCCGTATTATTTGCCATCACTTCTCTGCCTATAATTTGTATATTAAAAAAACATTTTTACAAATTTTAAATATTAAAAAAAGTTAAATATTAATTTCAATTATTAAAAAATTATAACTAAAATACAAAATTACTTTTACTATCCTCTTCGGACTTGATTTTAATAATCATAATTATAATGATGGCCAACACAATGAGGGCTCCGACCACAATCATTAGGACAGTTAGAAATGGACTCATTTCTATCAGTTCGGTATCATCTGTAACGACAACAACAAAAATAAGACACTAATGTAAGTATAAAATAGTAGACAACAAAATAAAAGTCTTTAAATATATTTGTGGCAAAAGCCAAAAGCAAAAAGACTAACACAACAATATAAAAAAAAGCCAAGAAATCAATTATTTATCGTAAAAGACAATCGGTGTTAATCAGTGGGAAGTGTTATATTGTGTAACCATTTCTCTCTCTCTCTCTCTCTCTCTCTCTCTCTCTCCCCCTCTCACTACTGGTATTAGTGTTGTGTTTGTATTGCACAACTCAACACACTTGATGTCTTTGCCCAACCAAGAAAAAAATCAATGGTTTTCAATACTAAGACATGGATTTGTTACCAAAAGTATTATATACAGATTACTACTGACTATTTTTTTGTGTTATATATTTTATAAATTATTGTTTTAGCTTAAGATCTCCCCCCCCCCCTCTCTCTCTCTCTCTCTCTCTCTCTCTCTCTCATTGATAATAAAAATTTGATAATTTGAAGCACTATTTATTTTTATAAATCATTAACATTTATAAAGCCATCATATAGTTAGTCGACTTGTAATCCCAATAAATTGGTTACCATTTATTTTCTATACAATTATTTTGAAGTTAAAAATTTTTAACTCTAAAACACTTTTTAATCCCATATTTATAATTAATAATTTTCTAAACGTCTATACAAACTGATTATACAAAATGTTGTTTAAAATTTATAATATTATTTTTCATAATTACTTAATTAAAATATTTTATATCAAAATAAATTAGTCTTTGAGTGAAAAATATCATTATTTGTCGACAAAATAAGACTAAATTTAAGTTGAAATTCATGTTTCAGGAAATAAAATACTGATTACAAGCAAAAAAAATAATGTGTTATTTATACTAATTGTCTGAATGTATGTCTATCGAGAGGGAAAAAATGAGAGAGAGAGAGAGAGAGAGAGAGAGAGAGAGAGAGAGAAACAATGGCAAGTCTTAAATAATTGTCTTTCACTACTATTTCTAGTATTGATTACAAATTTCATTGTGAATATCATTAGTTATTTTGTTTCCTTACGTTTGAAATACTATTTTGTTTATAAAATAATTTATTATTTAACCAAAAAAAAAAACAAAACAAAAACTTAAAATAAAACCATTGATATAAATATTATAAAAAACAAACCCGATTTCCATTGAGCGGCCAGTAATGTATTGGCCGTAATAGTGATGGGTTTACTCTTTCCCTTAGTATTAGTCGAGTATAACATTAACCGAAAGGCATATCCCGGCGGTAATCCATGAGCGATAAAAAATGGATATTCAGTTGAACTGATGTTTGCTAACAATTTGTTTGGGTTGGCGCTGAAGACTTCCAAATAAAATAACTGATCCAAACCGCCTGAATAGCCGGGTAAACATTCAATGGTCAGTGTATGGGCTGTTATGTTGGTTAGCGAACAATTATCGGGCGGGTCGGGTGGTCCTATAAATCATAATTGTATTGATAAAATGCTAATATTTATAAATGAGAAAAATATATTAAAATAATTAATTACCAGCTTGTATAACAAAAAATACGCAAGGTTCTTTTTGAGGGCCGGCACTATTCTGGGCCCAACAGTACAGCCTTCCATAGTCTTGATCGTCGCGTGGCGTATAAGTGGCCACCGATTTCTTGTGGCCATCGCTAGTAAATTGTACGGCTTCTGGACTACCATCGGGCAAAACGGCTGTACCGTTAAAAGTCCAATGAAATGTCACGTCCGGCGGGTCGGCGTCCACTTCGCACTCTACCCGCGCCTCTTCGTGTTTGGCCACTCCGTAGTGAACCCTTTGCACTGATTTACAAACCGGTGAATCTGTTTTATATACACAAATCAAAGTTTACAACTAAATTAAAGTCAATCCCATAGAAAAAACTACATAAAAATTAATCGATACGTATAAGTAAACTGCAATTCACAGCCTGAGCCTAACTGAACACCCGGTTATGTCTATCAAACAAACAACTAAAAGCCGACAAAAAACCTTTGAAAAAAATTATACATATTTTAAACCCTATTTTCTGGTACCCAATAACATATATATCTTGATATTTTAAAAAGACTGGCTAAAACACTACATATTTTTTAGGGATTACACGCCATGAATGCCAATAATATTTTCGGCTTATATTCAAAAATAAACAAATAATATATTTTTCTTCAAAATTCATCTCAATTTAAATGCGTTTTTATTTAAATTTTTGTGAATATTTTTGTGTTCAATAAAAAATATAAATTACATTTATTGGCACTAAACTGATGGCATAATAAATAGCATAAAAATATTTATATATAAAAAAGGATTTCATATACAGACATCACATTTCAAATATAAAATAATAATAATATAATAATAATTTAAACTTACAGTGAATCTTGAGATTAACCACTTCACTTTCGCCCCTACCCTCGCCATTCACAGCAAAGCACTGGTATTTACCTCGGTGCAATTTGCCCACCGATTTAATTAGCAACGAATTGTTACGCTTATCAATGCCTTGTGGCAACTGTTCCTGGTCATTGAATAACCAGCCAAGTTGTGTAATGTGTGGGTTAGCCTTCAAACAAACAAAAATAATTAGTTTATTATTTTTTGAAAATGATTTTTGTACAACAAATCTATTATATATATTAATACATATTGTATAATAAGCTAGGTCATCGCAACTATATAGTCTAATAAATCTTTGTATATATATTTTTTTATGCATATAAGCGATGAGTGGATAGAAATATCTCATTGAGAGGACCATCAATGAGATGATAGATTAGGTTCATAGAGAGAAAAAAAGACCAAAAAATTTATCGACACAAAAATTTTTATGCCATCAATAATATCATGAGATAATATCGATTTATGTATACATATGTATATTTATATTATACTATACATAATATCTTGATGTTTTTCAATCAAAAAATATATATTATATACAGAATATAATACATAGAAAATATATTCTGTATATAATATATATGAATATACATGTTGTGATGCTATCGGAACTACCAACTTGTGAACCAACCAACAACACCAACACACAAAAAAAAATAACTAAACTACATTGATACTTTAATACTAGTAAATGTACTAGATGAGTTTAGTTTAGTTTAACCACTCACTTGAATATTGCACTCAAAGTAGACATCACTGCCTTCGAGGATTTCCTGGTGTTGAATACTGGCGCCCAAAATCAATGATAAAAGTGGTGCGTCTGTTATATAACATATAAAAATACATACAATATATAATATACAGACATAACAATACCATTAAATGTGATATAATATATTGGGGGCACTAGTAATGAGACTAAAACTGAAATCTAAATTTATATCTTTATAGACATTACTATCACAAAAAATATAATAATACAAAACTAAACTAAAAACTTTACAGATAATGAATAATTTTGTTTTGTTTTTGGATATAAATTTATATTTTCAATCAAATGATTAATCATATAATTGACTAATATTTTTTCGGTAATATATTTCTATATATAAACTAATGGTAAGTGAAATGGCATTACAGAGGACAGTGATAGTCCAGCCGTCTTCGAGTTTAAAGTCGGGAAAAGTAGGATTAGTGGCCGAACAGGACAACGACTTTCCATTATCATCAACCGAAGGCACAAATGCTAAAAAATTAGTGGTAACTGATCCGTCATCTGAAGTGCTTTCGCCGATATGTTCCATTTGGACGCCTCCTTTCCACCACTGAATCTTAGCCGGCGGTCGGGAACCGCTAGACTGACAGACCAGCTCCAGACGCTCGCCGGCAGACATATTGTATACCGGTGTCAGTATACGTACTTCTTTGGGCTTAACTAGATGTTGAATAAATTTTTATTATTAACACAATTAGTTAATTGCATCTAGAACAACTATATATAAATATTTACCAGGATAAGTTAGTCTTCAAAATTAACTTAATTATTTAATTACAAAAAACTTACGATTCAAGTCGATGGCTATGGTATGAGATGCAGGCACTGTTAGGTTAGTATTGGACGCCTGACAGGTCAATACGGTCATCAAGTCATCTCTGGACAGTTTGGCCAATTGTATCACATTTCTAATGAACCCTTTGGGTGTCGTATAATAGCTATCGTCGGCTATTATGGATCCTCTCCACCACTTGACCATAGGAGGAGGATTGCCTGTCCAAACACATACACCCAGACAATCAATCAAATTCAATATATAGTCATACGGATAGATAGATAGATAGTTGGATATAACAAGCAAACAAATAATATAAAAAACAAAAACCACATTTCAAAATACATCTGTTTTGTAACGCTAAAAGATTATCATCTCTCATGTTAGACATCATTAATCTTGAGATCAAGTGTGCGGTCATTGAGTGAAAGCGAAAGATGTGAGTAACACAAAAAAAAAGTGGCAAAAAATAAACTTTTTTGTTTGTAATTTTTTTGTTGTTGGCTTCAAATGTCTCAAAACATTATGTATAATGAAAGCCAAAGGGATGGGTAGCTTTGAAAATGGGATACAACAGCGTATAGAAAAATGATACAAACAGATGTATAATGAAATTATCACCAAAATATAACATTATTGTTTTTGATGATAATGGTTACCACACATACACACTAATGATTGGTAAACTAAAGTGATAACCCAAATGATTACCTCCATCTGAATCACACGTCAAATTGACTGAAGAGTCTTCATTGAAAGGGCCGGCGATGTCACTGATTCGGTTGCCCGAGCCGTCAAAGATGACAACTTTAGAGGCAGGCACTGGAAAAGTCAATAAAAAGTAGAATTAAATAAATATAAAATTGTACAAGATATTTTTTTTAGCCACAAATATATATAAATACACTGTAAAAAGATTATACTGGCACTGGTATGTGTGTGTGAAATAAATCGTGACATGAAATTTACTTCACAAACATTAACTGTATGTCACGTTTCAATCAAACATACAAAACAAAAAGTAGACACAATATTTGTTGACTCCTATTATCTGGAAAGAGTCGGGTACTTTTTTTTTAAGTATATAAATATATATTACATAAAATGCAATATTTTGGATACATTTATATATATATAAATATTATAGATTCAACTGATACTACTGTACTATAATATTGTTTTATTTTTGACGCCAAAAATTATATAACTCTTGAAAATAAAACTTCTCTCTTATGTACTCTCAAGTGAATTGACTTTAACTGCAAATCAAATATCAAAATACTAGTGAATGTTAGCGGAGACGGGAGAGCGAGAGAGAGAGAGAGAGAGAGAGAGAGAGAGAGAGAGAGGGAGAGAAAGAGAGAGAGAGAGTAAAGAAACTTATAACGATTATGTGGAGCACATATTATTTGAGTTATTCTCTTAGCCATTAGAGTAAATGAAACATAAGTTTGTTTTATATAAGTTATAAATCATAACTCGCTATTAGTATTGAGAGGGAGAGAGAGAGACTATGTGCTAAAAAATACATGAAAATAGATAGACAGTCAAAGAGAGAAAGAAAAAAAGAAAGCAAGAGTTGATACAAAAAATAATAATTGGTAAGCACTGGCAGTGATGATAGTGAATGCCGGCGAACCGATAATTTATTTTTTGGTCAATTTGTCAATTCATTTAAGGAATAATTAGTTTAAACGCTTTATTTCCACACATTTAATGATTGCAACCAAAAAAACAAAACAAAAATAGTTAAGCATTTGGTCAGTGAATCGGCACTCAATTCGTTAGCTATAGTATTGTTATTATTATTATTACTACTATTTGTTGTGTGTATTGTATTGCATAGTAGTCTTGTGTCGGATCCCAAAAACTGTGAACAAATAATTACTACCAAATTCTGTGCCAAAAATCAACGCCAGTGTCGACCAAATTATTACTAATTCACTGAACACCGGGGGTATTGAGCGCTGGCTTTATATACCAGAAAAAGCTAGTAAAACCTAAATTTAGTTTATACACTAATTATACTTTAATTAGTTTACAACAACAACATAAAGTAGTCTAAAATTATATCTAAAAAGTATTTAATGAATATTTAAATTAAATTAACTTTTAATTCCTTAAAAAACTCCTTAATTAGTTTTAAAGGCTTGTTAGCCTAATAATAATAGTAAAGTAGTATATCAGGGTTATCCCTAACAAACTATATACTCTTACACACTTTGCTAACTTTGCTATTAAATAACATTTGCTAACGAGTGGCAAATTTCTTGGCACATTTGAAAAACTACAGTAAAATACTGTTTTTGTGATATATTTTTGTTGGTTAAGAGTGTTTAGGCGTCAATGAAATGAGTCAATAAAAAGTGTTAAACAATATACAGAATATAGTGTTTATTTTGGTATAAATGACAGTTAAGTCCTTAGTTTTTAAGTACTTTCTGTAAATTATTGCTCAAAAATACAATATATATAAAAGATGGATATTATTGTTATATGTTATTTCAATTTTGTTTAATAATTTTGATAACTTTCTCTCTCTCTCTCTCTCTCTCTCTCTCTCTCTCTACTTTTATATCATCATATACTATATGTATATTAAAAATATTTGGGTACTTATTGGGTGCGATATATTAAACAATATATAAGTTAAGTGTTATATTAAATAAACAAATGAAAGACAAATATAGAAATAGGATTTGTCTTTATTATTGTTATTCTTGTCTTTGACTTGACTTTGTGTTTGCAATAAAAGAGAGAGAGAGAGAGAGAGAGATGTAAGCAACACAAAAAAGGATCATAGTAAAATTAAAACACATAGCAAAGTGTGATGTTAAGTTCATAAGACAATATCACATCCAAAGACATAACAAATAAAATAACAATAGTATTATTGATCGGACAAAACAATACAAACACAAAAAAATCACATAAACACTACTACACATTGATATATACTGTTCAGTCAAACAAACATACAAAACACACACCAAATATATAATATCAATGGCTAATAGTTTTTTGTTTGGTGGGGGTATTGAATGGCATCTCTCTCTCTCTCTCTCTCTCTCTCTCTCTCTCTCCTCCCTATCTTACATTAGGCACACAAATAGCAAATAAGCTAAAAGACGTGATCATTGTTTCTAATGGCTAACAATATCTATAATAATAATAGAAATAATACTAATAATAAGTATAACATAATAAGCAAAAGTGTTTTGTCCTTTTTTATTATTTGTTATATGTATTAATAGTATTAGTGTATAATATATAAGTCGGTTAAGTTGGTGGGTGTTAATACCTATTACGTTGAGTTTGAGTATACGATTAATGGTCCTAGCACGTCGATAGTCGACCCTGCACCTGTACTCGCCACTATCGTTGGACAGTACGGGTTTTATACGTAAATAGGACATGGGGTATGTTATGTTAAACACACCCCGTGTGCCTAGTATTTCTTGAGCCACAAAATGTTTAGCTTTGTCCAGATGTACGATACGGGCGTCGACCGTATAAATAGGATTACCCGTGTCATCCCTGTACCACAGCACTAGGGAAACACCATCGTCATAGGTTGGTGGGGTTACATTACAAGGCAACGCTATTTCACCGCCCAATACGGCACTGTACGCGGGTGAATCTACCAAGATACAAAAAAATACAAAGTTAAATTCAATTCAATTAATAAATGTATAAAAAATTTATTATCTAGTAAATGAATTTTACAAAAAATTAACCAGATCATTATGCACTGTTCATAAATCAAGTAAAATACTAATAAATTATAATTTACTATTTGGCAAAGCATCTGGCTCATTTTGTTTGTTGTTAAAATTATTTTAGCTATCTAATTTAATGATACAACATTAAATATACTTTTCAATTTATTATATTATTTTATTAATAATATTATTGCATTCATATAAAATATTACTAGTATTTATCAAATACAATATACAATAATATACTAAATGAGCTTGATAAAATTATATTTTTTATTTTTACTCTCAATTAAACTTATGCCATATATATAATACATGTGTTTTTTGTAAACAAAAAAGTTATTGAATAAGAAATAATAAGAGTACCCAGATTATAAAAACAAAAATAAAATATGGCCTTTATACCAATGTCCTTTTTATGCTGTAATTTACTAATTGTGTGAGCTGAATCTTTGTTGTTATTTTTATATACATGTATGTATTAATGTATGTACTCATTTACAATCAAGCATTAATAAAATGTACTTGGCAATAAATTTGATGATTATACTTGGCATACAAACATGGCATAAAAAAAATAAATGTCAATGTACTTTATATACATTGTAGTGAAAATTAAAATTTATACTACACTTTATAACTCATATAAAATTTATATTGAGTTGTAGTGAAGTTTTTTTTAAAGACACAAAACTACTATTAAAACCTATGGATAAAAGTTTTTACATACAATACATTGTTTAGTTTGTGAAGAAAAATATAAATATATAAAGTTTATACTAAACAAAAACTAATTTATTTAAATTAACATTTAATGATCGTACCATGATACAAAATAAAAACTAACTAGTAAATTAACTTATTAGTTTACTTAACAATACGGTTTTATATTAAAAGTTTTTATTTTGTTTTTGGCAGTTGTTTTACGAGTGAAAGACACAATAAATTGTGAAATAAAAAGTACAAAAAATAAATAAAACTTTTATATAAAAAAGTTTTTTAACGTTAAGAGAGAGAGTGAGTGAGTGAGTGAGTGAGAGAGAGAGAGAGAGAGAGAGAGAGAGAGACTTTGGTAATGA
>JAQIWK010000294.1:0-18444 GCA_034695265.1 Dissorhina ornata | reverse complement strand
ATCGTTTAATGAAGCTGGTCTTGCCAGTGCCCAACTCGCCAATGACCAATATTTTAAACAAATGCTCCTTAACCTCCTTATAGTATCCTTTATCACCGTTTTCGGCCGAGTGGTCGCTATTCTGCAATAAATTTATTAATTTTAAAACATGTATTTATTTTAAAAATATATAATTTTTAAAAATATTATATTTTTCCATTAAATTGTCTTATTTTTATTATAGTATAATATTATTAATATATATATTTTTTCAATGTCTTACTATAACGTCTCGACTGAAAAATTTTCTGTTTGGAGCCATTATTGCATCTGAATTTATGGCACAAAACACTTAACAATTTTATATTAATATTATTAATGTATTGCAGATTAAACACAAAAGATCATTAGTTTTTTCTAATAATTCATACAATTCTAATAAAAAGTTGTCTTAAAAAATATATTATTATTATTTATAACAAGAATTTTAAAAAAGTAATAAATAAAATAAAGAGTTGTTTGTTGTGTTTGAATAGTACTTAACGAATGATAAACTAAATTATAATTATTAACAGAATATCTGTTTAAAGGACTGCTATATTACTATCCAAAGTAAAAAAAAAAAAAATACAGCAGTTTTGCATTAAATGAAACGCTCGTCTCTATTATCATATCAGTATTGGAGGAGATGTTGAACCTAAACATAGACCGAAACGCTGGCGTCAAATCCCACAAATCGATATCAAAACTTATATATATTTTTAATTTTTTTCATTACTTTTTTAAGATAAATATTTTCAAATAAAAAAATATATATTCAATTAAATACATAAATATTTTCTTATTTATACAAAATAATAAATAATTAATTAATTAGTTTTTACAGTGTAATACCACTAAATTATATAAAAAATCATATCTTCTTATATACAGTAATAATAATATTATTATTAATATAAAAACTTACAGCAAATGTATCGCATTTAGACGTCGAAGGCTTTTGGTTGTAATCTTGCATTTTGTCTCAACTAATATAAAGGCTTTTATACTAATATTTTTCTTACCAATTAATTGTCATTTAATTTTCAGTCTATAGACAAATAAAAATTCACTGATATGTGCACACAATCTGTATTGTTATAATTGGTTTGCAATTAATAGCTCTTATCATCTAATAATATCATATATCAAAACACTTGGTATTTAATAGTTAATATCAATTGTTTTTGAAGAGTTTATATAAGCCATTAAGGTAGTACTCGACAACTCATTTCAAATTGTCATATTATTATTTGCACTCATTTCTTACCAATTTAGTCATCAAATCATATCCAAACAATTTATATTCAATTATTGTATTATTATGATATTTGTATTTGATATGTTCTAGGTTGTTTCTATTGAGTCCAAACATACGTAAGTTTCTCAAACTATTTTTATAACTTTTTTTGTAACCCAAATGTTTTAACACGTTTCCAATTATATTTATTTATAATTTTAAGTAAATTCCTTAAAGTACTTAATACTAATTTATTTTAATTGAGGGACCAATTGATTGAATTAATGGCAATTTTTACCATGACAAATGTAACAAGTTTTAAATTCAATTTATACTGTACTCTAATTGTCTAATTAACTATATTTGTTGGTCTATTATTGTTAACTTTTTGGACTTTTATTATTAGTACTAAATCAAGAGTATTAAGATAGAGAAAGAAAGAGAGAAAGAAAGATAGAAAGGACAAGAGAGAGAGAGAGAGATAGTTATATCGATTCATTAGTTTTACTGTTATATAAATGATAGTAATTTAGCTGTAAGAAAGATTACATGTGTCTTTGTATGTAAATTTTTATATTATACAATACTCTGTATACATTCTGTATATAATCTGTTAGTTAATAGTATTGCAGAATAAATGATATTCACTTTATTATTATATTCTTTTACCATATATTATATTAAATGTATGTAAACGTTATGCAGACAAAAATAATCCCAAATAATGTTATGATTAGTCAATGACATTGAGATCCAAAAAGTAATTTTCCTAAACTCTTGAAGCAAAGTCCATACATTTCACACAAATAATACTTAATCCTTATGTCATTCATATTATGACATGAGATTCGTTAAAATATTCACAAAAAATGTAAACTAAACTAATATACTCTTCAATGAACACCACTATTATAATTTATTTTGAATTACTTTGCAAACATTTTTCTTCTAATATTTGTTGTGATATATCTTTAATATTTGTTAATTTACATTAACTTTCTATTAATATTCAACACTAATAATGCCAGTAATTTTGGGTATTTGTTGAGCGATGATGTCGTGTATATATCCTAACATTAGATGTGATGCTATTAGCTTAATAGCTATTTTATTAATTTATATACAAAACTAAGTTATTTTAATTATATAAGAATGCAATTATGATTTTTTATACATATATTAAGTATAATTTAAAAAAAAGTTACACATTTTTGTTGTTGACATAAAATATCAATTTTATTATTATTTTATTTATCAATTTTTTTAGGTTTTGTATTAAATGATAATCACATTTACGTCAAATGGTATTTTCAAATAATAAACACTTATTTTTGTTGACAGAGTGTATCAGAGACGTGGATCACTAATACAGAGAATTGGTGTCCAATCTTTGACTACTAATTGTGAATACAAATTGAAAATAAAAATTTTATTTTACAGAAGAAAGAGAGAAAATAAAGGAAAGTTAGTGAAAGTGTTAGCAAAAAGAGTGTATAAATGTATTTTGCTTTCGTTAACAGAATATTCGCAATACTTTTGACGTAAAGAAAAAGTATATAACAGAATAACGTGAAGAAGTAGTGTGAAGAGCACCGGCGCTCACAATTCACTCGCTTTACTCTTTCAATACAAACAAAAAAGTATTACAATATATTGTTCGATCACTAGTTAGTTCAACGCCCCTAACCCTCTCACTCACATACCATTTGTATTATACAATATTATATATATTACATATCATACAATATTATATATCATTTGATTTTTTTTATATTATATATTATTCACTAATCCGTTGGGAATTGAAAATAAAATTAATTCTTTCTGTTATTTTTTATAAATATTTCACATTAGCTTATCGTTCATTTGTATTCACAATTAGGCTTACAATTTGACTTTTTTTTTGTTTTGTTGAATACATATCACCCAATAATATACAGTACATTCTGGTAATTAGATGTTATATCAATCAGTCGTTAACAATGGATATAAACGCTATGTCTTATTAACACAATTAAATTTACATAAATTTAATTTTTGTTTTGTTTGTTCTAGGTAATTACATATTATTCATATAATATATTATATATATTCTTAAAAACCTATTTTAGTAAAGATGGAAATTTTGTGACTAGAAATATATATACAAAAATTATTTATATATATATATTCTGGGATTCCGGATAATACATCTGTTAAAATATTTTACAATACATTACAATAATCTCTACTTTACTTTAGTATTAAATTTTTAGTTTGTTTTTAGTAAACATTTATTTTGTGTTAGAAATGTATTTTTTGAGGTATTTTTTTCGTATATATTTGTTTTTTAATAGTAAAAACACAAAACATAAGTAATATTTTCTCAAAGATTTGTAGTAAAAAAAAAGATGTTTAGATAGAAGAAAATGAAAGTACATTATTATTATATAAGTATTATATATATACTATAGAAAAAGATTGAGAGAATTTGTGTGTAGAAAAAACAGTTAAGTAAACAAATGCAAAAAACATTACATAATTTGCTTCTTCTTTATTTTTTATTGTATAAAAACAGATTTATGTCTTTCATAATAGTATACTAAGTGTTCATAAATTTAAATTAAAATGTTAGGCCAAAAAATTGTTTGTTTTATTAGATTCACTCTCGCCTTTTAAATAATTGATATTAAATTCATTCGCACTGTTAGGTCGTGTCAAATGAAGGCAAAACATATAAATACACTTTTTGTATTGTATATGTATGCGCTTATGATATAAAGATTGGTATAAAATTTCTGTATAATATATATTATTAATGTATAACTAATTTAATTGTATAAAATTTTTTATGTATATTATTAACAAATATTTTTTTTATCACAATTAAGTGATTAAAACAAAACAAAAAATTAAACAAAAATTATTAGATTTGAAAGTAAATGAATAGCCAAAGTGTTGTCAATCATCTGACGGCAAACAACTCTTTTGATTGCATTCGCTTCCTATTAATTAGTTTATCATTTGTGGACACATTTAGACTTTCATTAAGACTTTTCTCTTCACTACTGCTAATGGCTTGTAGTCTATTAGTTGTGGCAAATACTGTGTCAGACTTTGATGGCTTATAGTGTCTCATATTATGCCGCTTTGGCATCGACTTAGTGTCGCGCATACCCACACTTACTCTACCGTTGGAGTAGCCATTATAGTGTGCGGGAACGGGTGGTACGACCGGTGGGTCGTCAGACGTGGGGTATTCGGGTATACGATAAGTGGTGTTGTGATGATTCACTTTGCTTGCGGTATAAGACATGTCAGTAAGAGATGGCTGTCCGTATATACTAGACGGACGGGTAGATTGTTGTATCATTTGCTCCATTGTCTGTTTGGTTGTCGCCGATTGCGATCGGTTTACACTATTATAGACATTAGTTCCATATCTTATCATCGGTTCCGATGACCGGTGCTGTTGTTGTGGTTCCAAACAACTCTGCGATCGTACATATTGTGGTCTCTTAGCGTTGACCGCATTTGCCATCCGATTGTTATTGTGCGGAAGAGTTAGAGGAGAATCGGGTCGTATGAACGAAAACTCAGAGGTGGCTGTCTTGAGAGCTGATTTGGCCATTTGGTGGTGTCGTGAATCGGTTGTGTTAATACCAATAATCTCTGGCGTTGATAGTATATGTTGAGCATAAAGTGATCGCTGGGCTAATGCGGGCGACACTTGCAGTGACCGGGGACTCGGTCTATTGAATTGATGACTTATTAATTGTCCAGTGGTTCGGCCCAACGATACCAACGACTGTAACGAACTGTTTTGTGAAGAATTTCCAATTTGGTTGACGTTTAAGTGGCCGTTATGTCCGCCGCACTGCGGGGCCAATCGAGGCAGACCCGCGCGGTGTGCTAATTGATCTTCATGCCCTGCCAGTGATCTCCTTTCTGTTGCCGCCTTCTCATGGGTCAGATCGATGTCTGTACTCAAAACTAATGAACAAAAACATAAAATACAAACATTTGATTCAATTTTATTCATCAAAGTAAAGAAAGTGTCAGAAACAGTGTAAACGGCAAATGGATTTCAATGGTTTTTAGTGTAAGGATTGCTTGTATTGACGGCAATGAATGAAATGATAAATCAAGTGATTTCTTCTGCTAATCAACACAAACCTGATATTCGTTGCAGACGTCGGTTCAGTACTGGAGTCGGATTGTGATGAATGGTTGACCTTAATTGTCGATTTGCTTCATCGCAAGCGCTGCTAAAGTCAGCACTGGTAGCCCTATGCAGACGCGATGTCGTATTGCTCGCACCCAATGGATTGTCGGCCAAATTGGTGTAATGTAATGACGATATCTTTTGTCTATAATTAACATTTTATATAATTAATTTAAATATTCTTTATACAGTTACTATACTTTTAACTTGATATATTATATATAGATATATTCGTTAATGCAATTCTAGAAATAAATCTACAAATAATGCCAAAATAAAGTCAAAACCAGATAAGGATTAATCGCATACCGGTTCCAAATGCCTCCTCCAGTCATCGATGGTAATAAAGTCTGAGATTTACGTAATGCTTCTCTTCTGCCTTTACTTCGATTAACGGCTTCTCTCAGCGCAAACATCCATTCGTCTAAACCAGTGTTGGACCACAAAAGCAACTGTCCTTCAGTGCCCACCTAAACCATCATTTTTTTAATAAGTTATATATTTTATTAGAAATATAGTTTGAATATTATTGATATTTATTTCAAAACAAATTATTTAATTTAAAAAACTAACCTTAAGAGCAATTACACCATCTTTTTTCTTATCAGCCCAAGTAAGTCCAACGATATCGATAAGAGTTAACTGTTATTAAGAGATTGAATGATTAAAACCAAATACAGATTTAAAGTTTTAAAGATAATAATAATAATATTGAATGTAATGCTTACTTTATACATAAAGCTTCCCATTTCAGACATTCCCACTTTAGAGCCCTTCTTAAAGCACGACAAGTAATCCTTTGTTAATACAAAATATCTTTCTTTCCAACGACTGAAGAATCGGTCCCTTTGTTGCCATAGAAGACCCTTCTTGATAGTGGAGGGATCGGATGCCAGAGTAGAAATGGACAGTTTGTTTATGAGGGGAGATGTGCCCGTTATTGAGCTGTTGGTCGTATCGCTTGATGATGAGGTCATTTTCACACCAATCTATTGATATACGTTTCAATACTGAAGTCTAGTCTAAACTCCTATCAGTAAACATCCAAATCGTTTCAAAAGCTCCCGATTCTGTGTACGCTTTGAATCTAAAGTTTACTTTTAAACCATTTATTTCCGTAATGGCTTTCAATAAAGAAATAGTATTGGATTTGCCACTTGTTTTATATGTCTATGTCTGCAAATATAGAGATTAAATAATACACAATGAGTTATGCAATAAATTAATTCATTTATTATATTAGAATTGATTGTATTTTATGGGAAAAGTGAGCAAAAAATAAACAAAAATTACAGAGAAATCATTTTAAGTGAGAGAAAGAGAGAAAAAGGATCACGAAATCAATACAAGAAATATTTGTAATAATACTATAAGTTTTTTTCATATCTATCTCCGGAGAGTTGGCGAGCAATTGCTTTATACGCTTCTCAAGACGTGCCATAAAAAAAGTTTCGTAAAAATATTTTAGTAACTCATATGCCTTACACTATAATATATATAATTTTTTTCTAAAAAATTTATGTTTTTATTTAATATTTAATATAAAGCCTTTGACCGCAAAAGGAGTTTATATATTATATAAAATTATATTTTTTTGCATACAATGCACTCATTTTCATTAAAAAACGCATACACTTTGTTAACTACTTATTCAAACAAAACATTTTTTTCTTCTTACTTTCTCTCAAATAAAATATTTGTTTTTTAGTAAAAATCTATTATTTTAAGTGAATCTAAAACGACGATAATATACTGTATAGTTTATAGTGGGTATGTGTGTATAGGGAAAGGCATTGAACTCAAATTTACTTCATTCTTACCGTCATTTAGATTAATAAATAAAATAAATCTAAGAAAAAAAAGAGAGAAGTGAAGACCTAAAGTGTGAATTACACCAAAAATATAATGGCCTACAGAATCAGCAAATATTTTAATGGATTTACTAATTCAAAAGCTTTTATATTATAGTTTACTAATATATTTCACTAACAAAAAAAAGTTAATAAAAACAAAACTAAAAAAAACTATTAGTTGAGTAATAGAGTAAGTTGTTTTAGACAATTGTTTTTTTTGTTGTAAAATTAAGGCTAATATGTATTATAATTTGTTTTTGGCTATCGTTTGAGCGTTGTAAGAGTCGTTGCTATAACTGTATGTACTCACAACTTTGTGGCATTTATTTCATACATTTTTATGACTCCGACTGCTAATGAAAGCAACTTTCAATATATTACAGTGAGACTGAAAAATCGACTGAAAAAACAATTTCTATCTTTTTTTTTGTTAAAAATAATATATCATATGAAAAGACAGACATATGTGAGGTATTAAAAAGCGAAAGTCTTTGACAACTTTTAAGCATAATCTTCACGAGTAGAAAGTGGATAGAGTATAGCCAACACTTGCAAACTATAGTCTGTGTATTAGTTACACAATATTATATTGTATTGTAGTGTTTCAGGCCATGACTTGGCTTTTATGCTATCGTTTTGAGAGCCAATGCTTTTTGTGAGAAGAGATGAGAGATTTATGATCTCAAGACTACAATCTGTTTTTTCCATTTAAGATACATATACTGTATATATTGGACTATATTTACAAAAAATAAATACAAAACCATTATTTAGCGAATGATTGCTTAAAAAACTACTGATGAATCCGAAAATGATGCAAAAATCGACAAAATATATATATACTAAAACATAATCTGATACTAAAAGTATAAATTTTTAGCGCAAATTATAGCTTAAACTTTTAGCCTTAAAGCATATATTTATAGTAGATTTATAATGTTTTTCATAGATTCACACAATTCTTTGTTTGTGTTATTATTATTATTTGCAAGAAAAATGCTAAATGTTTTACAACGAATTGAATAAACGTGAAGATGGATTAGACAAACAGTTGCTCATCAGTCTCTCTCTCTCTCTCTCATCCCTCAACTTAATACTCAAATAATTACAATAAAGTGTTGCAGATTAGTGTTGCACTTATTTTCCTAAAGAGATTTATATGTATATAACAAACAGACAGAATATATTGTATAACTTATTTCGTTTATTGCATTTGACACAAACAAACATAACTGTATAACACAAGTATTTCATTATTTAGTAAAAACCGCTTTGAATATCATTTTTCATTCATTCAGAAGCGAGTGCCGCACAACACAACTGCTCTTAAATGAATAGTTAATCTTTTTTTGATTTGTCACTAAATTCCTTATTAATAGTTTTTATATTAAAAAATTTTTATTGAAACATATTTTGACATTTTTTTCTTTAAAAAAAGACAAACATAAATTTCTATTCAAAAGCCTAAATAAATACAAAATTAAAGCAAAGATTTAACGCTATTTTTAGCGTTTTTATGCAATTCATTGAAAAATTACAGCAAATATAAGAGGAAATAGACGTCAAGTATATGGGAAGAGTGGGAGTCTTTTTGCGTAAATATTTAATCAATGATTTGAATGAAAATTTTGAGAGAGAGAGAGAGAGAGAGAGAGCATTGCATGAATAAAAATGAGACCAATATTTAGACACAAATATCATATAAAACAACGATTGGTATGACTATTAGGAGACCAAACATTTGCAACATTAGACTTAAACTTCTGATAAATGAGTGAACATTAATCTCTTACCTAATGATCTATTGGAAGAACACAAATAAATTATTAGTAGATGTGCTGTAATTTTGATTGTATGACCAATGATTAGCTTTTTGCTATATTACATGTGAACAGTGTATTTAATATATAAATATGTTGTTCAAACCAAACGCCGGACTTAACTGCTTATATAGGGTTTACAACCAAAAAAAAGTATTGGTTTTTGATTTGACGTTCAAATAAAATAATAATAAAGAATTGGAAGAAATGAATGAAATAAATTGGATCTCTATTTCAGATCACATTTTTTGAGTTCAAATTTTGACAATTATCTGAAATAACTCTAGAAATAAACTTTCCTTTAAGCGCTTTCTTCAACAACAACAACACCAGCAAAAAAATATAAGTCAATATACTTTTAGAGTTCAAAACAATTAAATTATATATATGTTTCTTATGTATTACTAAAACATAAAAAATATAAGATTAATATATAAATGGATGTACAGTAATATCATTATACAAAAATGCACATAAAAATTTAAATTATTTTAAAAATCAAAAATATTTTGTTGTATAAATTGAATGCCTTTTTATTTATTTGTAACTTAAATGCAAATTCCAATGACTATAATATTAAGGATTATTTTTAAATTAGTCAAATAAAATGCTTAAATATATTTTTAAAATAAAAACTAAAAATAAAAATTACATTTTTATATAACAGAATATTCTGTATATTAAATAAAAAAAGATTTCAAGTATTTATGGCTTGACTCTTGTTTTATTATTATATATTTTTTTGTCGTATGAATATTAATATTATAAATATAAGTCCAATAAATAAAATAAATGTTATTATATTATAAAATAAAATGTAATTTTTTTGTGTATAAAAAATTGCATTATATTTATATGAAAAATGTTAAAACAAAAATTCAATATATTATAGAAATAACCTAAAAAAAACTATTAAATAATCGTAAAAATGCAATGATATTTAGGCTATACTTTGTTATCATGAAAATCATTATTATTATAGAGAATAGAAAGTAGAATAAGAAAAACAAATCAGAAAAAATACAGAGACATAAAGGACTGTATTATCTCTACCTTTTACTCTCTAATGAGTGTATTATTTGTGTTTTTTGCTTCAATTTATCATTTGAAGAGAATAATTATGGACTCAAACGAGTCGTCGACTCGAAGTATTGATTAACTTTTTATTTTTACTTATTTTCTCTATCGATGTATAGTTAAAATTTGGTGACTCTTGTTGTTTGCCTTTTACATCAAAAATAAGTTATTTATTTTGATTTGAGAGAGAGAGAGAGAGAGCAAGAAAGCAAAATCATTATTAGTATTAGTAGTGAAAAAGTAATGGCCAAAAGCAAAATCATTGCGACTCAAGCATTAGTGATGTGTTTTTCGTCTAACATTTTTAGTCGCATGACTTGTGCTAAGACTTTTCACGTGCTATCCATTTGCGTTCACTTTATATATAAGTATATATTTTGGTATAGCTTTCAGTCTCTCTCTCTCTCTGCGAGTGAATTAGATTTAAAGCCAAAAAATAGTGGGAAAGTGAAAGGGAGTCGACAGTGCAATGCGAGAGCGTATGAATTGCCAGTGAAATGAAACTCAAAATTACGAAAAAATGCAAATAATTGTTAGCTTTAAAGATAGATATAGTATGTAATCAACAAATTCCTTAGACTTACTTTACGACCAGAATTACATGTTTGACTCATTTATTATTACACACGTTTCCACTCATCTCTATATTCAACACCAATTCCCTCTGATTCTCTGCCACTACTTTGCGATGGATTTTAATTACAAATTCAATAAATCTTTTTTAGCTCTTTTTCTGTCGTTATTTGAGATATCCTTTTAATCCTCATTTAGTAAACAATTTAAAGACAAACAGAGCCGATATCACAGACCCATGTTTATTGTTGTTGTCGAACGTATTGATAAATAAATATTTTGTATGACATTAGATGTTGAACACTACGGGCAACAAATATAGTGATTTTATATTAGAGATACACTAATGTTTTGAGCAAAAAAACGACTTTTGGTTTGTCTCTCATATGATTTTGAGACGAGAGGATAAACACAAACACAAAATATGAGTCGTGTTGAGTCGTATTCAATACAAACTCTGGGTTTTGGCTGAGTTTTTGGGCACCAAAAACATACACCAAATGCAATGTAAAGGCAGTGGAGAGTTAGCGCTGAATACTGTCAGTCAATACTGAATCTAACGTTAAAGAGAATGTTAGAGAACTGTATATATTTAGCGCATTCTATGTCTCATTGTTATGGCAACCGGAGAGGGGATGGGATGTTGCGGATGATCCGGGGTTTTTGGCTCTGCAATGCATTACATTCACCCATTCTTTGCGCACTTTTCTCTTCTGTCGACTACACAACTCATATTATACGACAAAAACAAAAAGCGAGAAAAAACCTCTCAATATCTTTGAATACTAGTATAGCATAACATAACTCATAGACAACGCTCAGGGATTTGCAACATCTCTGCGGCTCTCTCTATGGCTAACACTACATCGCTATAACTCTTTCGTCGTGTTGTTTAGCATTTATTTTACATTTTCTCAATATATTTGCAAACATTTGTGATTCAATCTAACAAACTATATATTACATGTACACAAAACGCATCAATGTTTAAGCTATCAGTGATGCGATATTTTTCATTTCAAAACTAAATACAGAGCCTATTATTTAATAGAAAATAAAAACCTATGTTTAAAGTAATTTTGTATTTCAATTTCATTTCATTCAATATTTTTATTTATTTTAATGTTTTTGATTGAAACCGAAAAAACGAGTATACATTTTGGTTGACTGGAGTCTGAAAAATACAATTTTGATGGCAAAGCAGAGTTTGCTTAACAATAGACCACACATTCTGTACAGTCATTCAATAGTAGTCTACACTATAGTGAATAATATACTGTTATATATATTATTGTAGTATAACTCTGTGCTAATAAATGAAAGGTAGAGTGAGAGAGAGGTTATGGCACAGAGAGTTAGTGTTAGAGTCAATAAAATAGTTCAATAGTCAGTAGAAGAGAGAGAGAGAGAGAGAGAGAGAGAGAGAGAGAGATAAAAATAGTAGTTTAGACTAAAAATAAAAGATGAAAACAATTGCCTGAATGCTATTCATTCACATTTTATATGTCTTTTGAGTTTTAATATATTGCAAACCAGTGTCTCCTTAATGGACATTAACTGTAAGCCGAGTGTAAGGCCTGCCAGCGTTGCAGAGAAGAGCAATTGGCGGATAAACTATTGTATTGGATATAGAGATGAAGACAACAACAGAGAACGTAAAATACAATGACATGTCTTGTATTGTGAGTTATTCTTCAGCGGACACAACCAATAGACCGATAGTTTCAATACAACACCAGAATCTAAACTAAACACCAAATGTTGGCAATAAGACAGACACAAAGTGGTTGCTATTTCTTTCCATCTCTCTCTCTCTCTCTCTCTCTCTCTGCGATCAATGCCATAGTTGTCCTCATTTTGCAATAGTATTGAACTTTTTCTATGGGCTTAACATTGGATTGAACTCAAGAAATAAAGTCCAATGTCTTGATAGGTTTGAACAGATATATTGCTGTCAAACCTCTCCTTTGAGAACTCAAAAGAATAACATTTACTAAGAAAATGTTATTTTATGTGAAAAAACCTTTTCGTACAATAAATAGATAAAACATTTATATTGTTATGTGTAATGCAGTGACGGACCAGTTATTGGCCATTATCTCCATAGGCTAGTAGAAGGCGTTCAGATCTAATAAAAAGATATTGGATTAAAATCTGAGATATGAAGTAATTTAATATTTATAGCGTTTGACAGCCAACTGAATATGTAGTTAGTGTTTAGTTGTTGTTATATAAAACACAAGACAGTATTGTTTTGGTTGAAACATATTCACTAAACTCTATTAAATTAATCTAATATTTGTTTTTTGACAAAAACGAAAGTCTAGACTACAAACTCACGGTTTGACATAAACAGTTGCTGTCAAATAACAGCTATCTCTCTATCTATCTTTCTCTCCCTCTCTTTTAAAGCCAATCTTAATGTTTAGATATTTATTCTGATTTTGTTTTATTTAAAAAAAACTTAACATTAAATGTACAGCACTTTCAGACAAATCATATCTCAAATAATATAATATATAATATTTTTTGTTGATATAAAACAACAAAAATAAGAAAATATTGGTTCAATAACTTTTGCTTTCTTTTTAGATGCATAATGTTATTTATAATTTAAAAACAAAATTTTGTACAAAAACAAAATAAAAACATTAAAAAAACAAAATTTATTTCATTTGAAGGCATAATAAAATTGTAGTAATAAATTAAGTCAATTAGCAATTTGTTTGTAAATTAATAAAATATTTTCTAGTTTTTGATTGCTTTCTATACTTGTAAATTACAAGTTGTAATTCATTAAAGTTATTAATTTAATAATTATTTTTGATTGAAAAAACAGTTTTTACATAAATTGCGTTATGTTTAGCAAAGTTTGGGCTAAATTTTCATGAAGAATAGAGACAGATATGCCGCCAGATATTGGATGTAAATTTGAATTTCTATTTATTTAAACATCAGTTTTGTGCCAAAAAAGCGATAGTGTTGTTAAGTATGGGTAAAGTCACGCTTAAAGCAAAATTATGGACTAATTTTTACGAATAAATATGAGGTTTTCTGTCATTAAAGTCAATGAAAATTTTTACAGAAAAGTTTTATACATTTTATGAACTCATTTTGGATGACACTATCAAACATTCCCAAAAGGCTTTCCAATTATAATCTATATTACAGTACAAACACATTATTATAGCAAGTGATGAACGAAATACTATACATATATACAATATAACTATGTTTAGATCAAACACAGCCTCACTTTTCACACACATATATATGCAGACAATAATGTTTTATATACAAACTCATGTTATATTACAAAACAAAATTTACAAAACTATTTCATTTATGTGTTATAACTTTTTTTATGCAATAAATTTTTGAAGTGCTTTAAACGCTTTTAAAGCCCAAAAACATTAAATTGTAGTGATTTATATAAATTTTAATAATATTATCACTTATATATTTATAGTTTGAACAAATTTTTCATTCAAATTATATTTCAAAAGCTCTTCACTTTTTACAACCACCACCACTACTACTACTAAACTTAATAACATTTTGTTGGCTTTAAATTCAATTGAATTCAAGTCTTGTTTTGCATTTCATTACAATAAAACTAAACAATAATTTTATTATATATTCAATATTTGTATAACACTTTTGTGTCTCAATGTATTCAAACAATACCTTTGAGTTAAACAAAGAGAATATACATATATTATATAAATATACAGTAATTCACGATATAATACAAAGTATAGTTAAGAGGAATTGTGTGAATACAAGCAAAACAGAAAACAATTGACAGAAATTCTAATCATTTTTGTGCATTACTTATGAGTGGTTTTTATTTCTCGTTTATATTTCTTATGTATTGAATTATAGTGTATTCAACAAAAATCAAGTCAAGTCGTCGTGTCGTTTCGTACTAAACCATTCATCCGACAGATATTTTTGGTACCAATTTTCCGACTCACAGATAAACTGATATTCTATCCGCTCATCATTTTCTTCTCTTTCATTCTGCTATTTCTTTCTCTCTTTCACTTGACTTTTGTCTTCAAAATGTAGTCATATTTTTGTTCAAATAATAATAATAATAAATGAAACGCTTTTATGGTAGATATTCTTGACATGAGATGCAAAAACACTACAAGTATTTGGTGTTGACAAAAGATTATATGAGAGCATCTCTCTCTCTCTCTCTTTCTCTCTCTCTCTCTCTCTCTCTCATCGTATTAATCAGACATTTATTTAGTGTTTTGAGTCAAAATCCAACGTTTCGTTTCACTTTTCATATAACAAACATAATTGAAATCAATTACTAAACGAGTGATCTCTCGATATTCATACATCTTTTACTTACTGATGATACAACAGTCACGACTCAATCATTAATCTATATATTTGTTATCGTATTATTAGAGAGCAGAGAAAGAGAGAGAGAAAGAAAGAGAGAGAGAGAGAGTAAAGAAAATTTGTATATAAATAGCATATAAAATGTATGAAAACGAAAGAGAAGTTAATTGAAAAACACTATGAATTTGGTGTTAATGTTGTGTCATATAATGCAGAACTTCCGTCATTTACTATATCAACAGTTAAATACCTCATTGAAAAGGCATTCAATTTGTGTATATATTACTAAATCACAGATTTATATTTAGTTTCTCTTTATATTTAGACAGAAAAATAGATAATTACTGTTTAGGAAAATATTTTTGTTACAATTTTATTCATAAATTTTAATATAAAAACATTAGCTCTAAACTAAATATACATTTTTGGGTTAAATTATAAATAAATTGAAATTTATTTTCCCTAACGATAATAAAATAAAAATAACAAAATAAAAAAACTAAATATAAATGAAAATAAATAAATACTATTTCTATATTAAGTTTGTAATTGAAATATACTTTTAAAGAGTATAGCACTTTTGTTTTATTATATTTTTAAAAACTCATTTCAATTTATAATGTGTTTATTGGTCATAAATCAGGTGTCAGTTTTTTTTGGTTGTATAATCTTGTAATACTCGCAATTGTCTCAACTCTCAAGCATTTCATATATTAGTTTATAAGCAATGCTTCAAAAAAAAGTAGCAATTCTTAAGGGAAAGGAAATTGTTTTTCACGTATATATTAAATACAATGTTTAGTCTCCTTTTCGTCAAAAAGTTTTGGTTGTTTTTTATTTTCAAACAAAAAAAATCACTAAAACTTGTCTCCAAAACGTTTCCATTAAAATTGAATTACAAATGATTTTCACTTTTGAAACAATACTCTAATATATAAATCATTGATTGGTCTGTGTTTTTGGTTTAGTATATATATATCTATATTTGGCTTAAATTTAGTGCCAAATAATGTTTTGAACACAAAAACTAAAATCCAATTTTAAAAACATTCCCCAAAAAAATTAAATTAAAGTAAAGAAATAAAAAATAAAGTTAAATATTAATAACAAAATAATACATTATTTAATTTCAAAGTGCCGTCAAATTATCAAATAATAAATTAAAATTGAATTAAAATTTATAATCAAAACAAATTTAATTAATTAAAATTACAAGAATTTAATTTTAAAAATAATAAATTTTAAATAATAAATTTATTATAAAAAAATATTAAAATTATACAATAAATTAGATAAATAAATATTTGTTTTAATAATAATAATATGATTTATAGGTTATGAATAAATTTTGAATACATCTCTTATGTATTAAATATTATCCATATCTTTAAGAATATTCTTAAACGTATGATATATTCATCCCTTTTGTATGCATTAAAAAAGTTTTGGGTTTAATTTAAATATTTTTTTCTCAAAGTTTACAATCATTTATTTTCATGTAATTTCCACTGATCTGTGTTCATAAATCCTAGCAAAACATTATTTAATATTATATTTTACATAATATTTTTAGAGTGAAAAAATAAATAAATAAATAAAATGTAATATAAATACACTATTTTGTTATTCACATTATATATATATATATATAATATTAGTTTAATATATAATATGTAAAGATGAGTTTAGTTTTTAAAAATAACTTTTTTAGTAAAGAGTTTTGTTGAATAAATAAAAATGTTATCTAGAAAATTTTTTAAAACAATTTTATTTATATATATTTCTGAATATTTGAATAAATGAAAATTTTTAAGTTTAAAATATTTTAATAAGCAATGGATTTATTGAATGGCATTTCAGTACCAAAAAATATCATTAAATTTATATTCTGTAATATATTTAGTGTTGTAATATTTAGTTAAAGATTGAACGTCGAGTTAAATTTAGGGTAAATTTAGGCTAAATTTAGTTAAAGATTGCTAAATATACTAAATATTGAAAATGAAACTTTCCCTCAATTTTTGTAATAAATATATAAAATTAAAATATAGTTTAACCATAACAATAGCTATCATTAATAATATTAGTATTATTCTTACTAATTAATACTTAAATATTATTAAAAGCTATAAAATAATTATAATTTAAAATTAAATGTCATTTATAGACAATTAAACTAAAAAATATGGAGCAATTATGCAATAGTTCTAAGTTAAAATTTGGTTAAAAATTAAAATTTGGCTAAATTTAGGCTAAATTTTAACTAAATTTAGCATAAATTTAACGCGCTAAATTTATCTAACACAAACAAATTAATCTAGATACCTTTAATAATATGTTCAATAAATTGAACAATGGTTGGTGCAATTTTGAGCCATCATTTAACTTTTCAGTGATAGCTATGAATTCAAACAATGAAATTTGTAGATTTGTTAGTATAAATAGGACGCACTCCAGGTTAGTGGCCATAAGTAGCACCGTTTGAATGGCCGTCTCGGCCCGACTCATGTATATTAATTCAGACTTTTCTTTGGATATTATAAGTGAAATAAAAAATTCTATTAGTTATAAGTATTATAGCATTTTTAAAATAAACTATTTGGGTGTTTTTAAAATTATAACTTACTATAATAAGTTAGTAATTACAATAAAATTAAATTAAAAAAAATTTATGAATTAATTAAATATTAATAAACAAATATTGGCCCCAAATATATAAAATAAAATTTAATGTATTTGATATAATATAATTATTTATTTATCTTATGTTACAGTTTTTAATTTTTAATGTTATAAATTATATTTTGAATTTAATAATCTATTTTATTATTAAATAAATGCATTGTCCAAGGTGCAATTTAGTTTATTTTATATTTCTTTAATAAATAACTAAATGTAATAATTATGTTTTTACGTTAATATAGTGTATTCATTAAATTGCGAAAAACTTTTATGTATTAATAATAACTAGTAATGAATTGTTGGTTAATGTTAATGTCATTTATCATATTTGTTAGCAATAGTGTATATTATATACCAAATATGAATATAAATAAATAATTAATAAATTTTTGATCTAGCCTAGATCATCTAGTTCAACCAAACTATTAATAAAAATTTTATTTTATGTTGTCACAATTTTAATTTTATATAGAAATAAATAATTATTTTATATATTTTTGGTTTAATCTATAACTTAATTATTATAACACTGTGTCTGCACCAGGGTTAGCGATTATCTGTGAATTTGAGTAGTAGGAGTGCTGTACGTCCCATAGACAGGTTAGGTGTTCGAGTCCA
>JAQIWK010000293.1:0-18477 GCA_034695265.1 Dissorhina ornata | reverse complement strand
CACCATCACCTCCAGTGCCCGATTCATCTGTCGGACACCTTTTGGACATCGTTTGCATTCAGACATCAAACGTGTCAGTATGTCGTAAAATTATGATAAAATTAATTAATTTTCAAATTTTTATTAGATGTGATTTATTAATGAAATATAATACACATAGAAAAATATTTTATATGATTTAAACAAATAAATATAAATAGAGCATTCATTTCATTACAAAAATAAGTATAAATGTGATTTAAATAAATACAAATAAATAATTAATAAATAATAATATAAATTATGAAAAATTTAAGTATCAATAAGAATAATATTTGAATGAATGGTATTTTGAGCTGTGATTGAGTCTAAACTATCGGTTGAGGATCGGACCGATTGGGGACTATTGTTCAGATTATAATCACTTTTTGAGCCGCACTTGAAATGGGAATAAATGTTATCAAAAAACTCTGGTTTTTCAGTTTGCCATTTGACCAAAGCTAAGATTATAACACATGATGATATGATAGTGGCGCCCGTCACCGATGTCCACTCAATGGGTTCAGTTAGTAAAAGTGCTTCCCATAGGAAAGACAGTACAATATTGAAGGTTCTGACCACCGAAACAGGTCCGGCGCTTTCGTTTTGTAAAGCTATTGTCAAGAAATACTGGTCGCCAACACCGAGTAGTCCGATGACCACCAATAGACTCCACGTCCATACGCCGGTCGGCATTACAAAGCTATTGAGTACTGCGAGTAGTGTTGAGCCAAAAATGATGACTGAAAATGCAAACCAAAATACGACGACAGCGGCCGGCGTTGTCTTTAATTTTCTTAAGTTAATGATAGCGAAGGCGGCACTGATTGAGGCCAAAACGGCCAGTAGTGTGCCCTCTAGTCGGTGCTCGTGAATGGTAACCAATTCAGAGGTAAATAAAAATTCTGGTTTTGATATAATTGTTACTCCTATTAGAGTCAGAATTCCGGTAATGATCTGAAGTGTAGTGAAGGGCTCTTTGAGCAGAAAATATGCAAATACGGTGACAAACACTGGCGACGAAAAGTGAATTGTGGACGCGTCCGAAAATGGCATCAATCGGTAGGCCATGAATACACACGACATGGCTATCGTTCCCGAAATTGCTCTTAAAATTAGGTGTACCCGATGTCCCGGCTCACCAAATAGAGGATATTTATTGATAGCAATAGATGTGCCATAAAATATCAGTTGAAATGTTGATCTGTTGTAAGAAATATTAATTGTTTTAATAATAACTCAAATTTTAAATAAATATAAATTTTTAACATAAAACTTTTATGGTAAAAGGAGCATGTTAATATTCTTAAAAATGATATAAATTAATACAAACCTAATGACTAATATTTGAATTGAATGTAAATCAGTGATCACTTTAACAATCAAAGTGCTGAGTGACCAACAAATGACGGATAGTATGGCACAGAGGAGACCAAATGCTGGGATGCGTTCAGATAATGATTTATGGACTTTAATGGTCGATACATTGACCAAATTGTGATGAATAGGAATAACAAAATTTTTGTCCAATTTGTTGGCCTCATTGTTGGCCGACACCGCCGCAAATATTTGCGAAATTGACTTTTCGTTCAAAAGTGGCATAACTTTTTAAGTTTATTGAATTTAAAACTTTTAAAATTTTTACAATGTATTTGAAACAAATGTCAACTAGATCGTTTCATAGATGAAAGTCAATGTAAAGCTAACTAACTAAACGTGAGTTAAAGTTAATGTTTAATATAAATTTTTCCAATAAAAGAGTAACACTTTATATACTTGTATTGAGAATCGGAATCTGTATTTAGTGAGAGATAATGATCGGAAAAACTCGTTTTAAAGCCAATCATTTCAAACACATGTATAGCTTTGGGCTAAAAAATTGCATCATTTATTTCGCATGTAATCTGAAATAATTTCCCATTTTATTAGAAGTTTTTGTTTATTCCTTTGGTTTT
Source organism: Dissorhina ornata (assembly GCA_034695265.1). Classification (NCBI taxonomy): domain Eukaryota; kingdom Metazoa; phylum Arthropoda; class Arachnida; order Sarcoptiformes; family Oppiidae; genus Dissorhina; species Dissorhina ornata. Next base: position 16,504 of record JAQIWK010000293.1, on the reverse strand, counting down.
GATATTTTGATTTTTAATTGACAGACACTTTGTCTGTATTTCTTGGTATAGGAAACAACAAATTAATTTGTTTACAATTTAAATATTTTGTATTATGTTTTTCTAATTTGTATAAATGATAGTAAATGATAATAAATGATAGTAAATTACTATTAGTAATATTATATTTATGAATAAAATTAAACCGTATCCTAAACTTATCATATTTAAGTATATAATATCAAAATAACTTATTCTGGATTTAAAAAAACTATTTTTATATTTTATTGTTGCTAACGGCTTAAAATAGTATACTAGTTAATGGCTATAAATAAGTTAAATTTTATAAAATAAAAAAGTTTAAATTATTTATATTAAATCAATTATATGATGTAACATTTACAATTTATCACTTTATAAAATTTTTAACAAATTTATTAAAAACTAATAAATTATAATTTAAGTGCAGGTGCATATAACACTTTTACTTTATTTTGTAACTTATTGGGCAAATTACGCTAATATTATATAACATTTAAAGTATTATATAACTTTATATATATTTTACAATTCTTCTTATATGCACCTATTGATGAATAATCAAAAAATTACCAGGGTCATTAGAACTGTCAACAAAACAAAGTTATTAAATTTGATATTATAACAAAACATTTTTTACAATTGTAAATAGTTTCAATATATTATATTGAATATAGCTAGAATTTGTCTATTATATTAAATAATATTTTAACTTGATACTTTAAAGTGAAATTTTTAATTTAAAAATAAACTTTTGTAAATGCTACTTATTTCAAAGTTGTTCACCTAATAAGTGCATTGCATTATTATTAGCAATATATTATTTTAATTTTATAACAATACAATATATTTTGTATTATATTCAATATCATATAATATAATACTTTAAAATACGTTTGAAACTTAATTAATGTGTCATTGATTAGTTGATTTATGTTGAAATTAAAAAATACAATACTTGTATTTTTTATGAAATGATTGTACATTTTATTCAACTAATATATTTATTATTTAATAAATTATTAATAATTATTATATAATATAAAAATAAATTTAAACAATTCATTGGTTAAAAATAAATTAATTAATTTAATTCAATGACTTGGTGTGTACAACCTTATTACATGATAAATTTGTAAAATAAATTGCAAATATACTAGTTTAAAATTATTTGCCTTGTTTATTTAATAGTTTTAATAGTTTTAGTGTTAATTATTATAAAACAATTAATTGGCCGTAAAATATGAGTGAACGTAATGGAGATGCAAAAGAGATTGAATTGCTTTTAAGTGATAAACAATTATCTAATGATAACCAATACAACTGTCCCAACAATGCCAAACGAAAGAGATTAAAGTTTTTGTAAGTTTTGTAAATTTTATTAATTTATAATTAATTTTAAAAATCAAATATCTATAATAGGATGTATAAACTTATAATATAAATATAAATCATTACAAATAAATTAAGTTAAATTTAAAAAAAACATTTTACAATCGTTTCAATTAGTTTACAATCGTTTCAATAAATTGTTAGATAATAGTCTCAAATAGAAATAAAATTTAATAGTTAAATTAAACATCCTTAAAATAGCTATAATTGTTTAGAAAATTGTATATTTAACCTAGCTAATTGAAATTTAGCCGGAACTATTTTTTTAGACATCAATTATTTTGCACCTAATGTCTATAGCTTTCAGGAAAATACTATTGACTTTTTTTTATGAATAAGTATTCACATGAAGATGAAGTTTGTAAACATGTTATTAAACAAATTGTTACGTAAATAGCTAATTATCATAGTATTGAAAATATATTATAATTCATTCAAATTATTATAAAATGACGTCAAATTTAAACCACTTTTAAGCGGATTTATATATAAAAAAGTTTTATGTGAAATAAAATTGAAATGTTATTGAAATAAAGTATGAAAGACATGCACGCGTTAACCGTATGGTAGGGTTTTGGATGGTTTAACATGTATTGAGTGTTTGCTTTATAATTTATAATTTATAAATCCTTTTTCAAAGAGTTAGCATTAAAAAAGAGTTAATAAACTGATGTCTCGATTGCATATCAAAAACTTTCCAACTGTTTTGTCCTCAAAAATCAAAATCAAAACAAGTTTTTCAGTCAAAGTCAAGAGTGTTTTGGTTATAAATTATAATATATTTTTAGTCACGTCTGTCTGTTTAGGATAGTTATGTAATTTTTTTTTGTAAACACAAACAATTTACAGGTTACCTGTTTTTAGGCACGTTTAATAGTTTTAAAATAATATAATCCATGTAATAATATATTGATGTATCTAAATTTAGGGTAAACATTAAGTTATACACTTTTGATTGAAAAGTTTTGTAAATAGAAATTTAACAAAATAAATATTTTTAATAATAAATTTTGACAATAAAAAATATGAATAAAAGTTTATTTTAGCTTGTTAAATTTTGTTTTTTTATATAAATAAAAGTTTAACGTAAAATAATCGTAGATATAAATTACCATTATCATCCAAACATTTTTATTGTTTGTAATTCAATGTTTGTACTAATTGTAGTAATAATTTATTTATTTTTAAATTATATTTATCTGGGAATATTTTTTTTATATTCAAGATTCAAAGTGTAATATTGTCAGACACAAATACTTGTGTATTGTCATTTTTATTATTTTTTTTATTATAAAATATTTAAAAATAAAAATAAATATTGTTTTTTTTAAATTCAATGCTTAAATTAATTGTACAATTAATTATATGTATATTTAATTTGTACTAATTGTTGCTGACATACGGTGCATAAACACTTGCACCAATTGTTGGTCTATATAATATTATGTATATTACTTTTATCATTTTAAGTTTGATATCATAATTATTATATATCTAATTAATTTGTATTATAAATGTAGTCATATCTTGTTTGATGTGACTATAATTTATTTGAAGATTGTAAAGCAATTTAGAAAATATTTATATTGATTTATATTTTCATGTGATTTATTAATATTTAAAATATATTTTTAATTTATTTAATTGAGACTAAAAATTTTAAAAATTTATTATTTGATAACATGAAAGTTATTTAAATTAAAATATTTTAACTATATTAACTAGTTAAATTTATTTTAATAAAATATTGATTTTATTAAAAATATATAAAATTATAGTGACAAATAAAATTAAAATGAACAATCTGGAATAAAGTTAAAATAACATTTATATTTAATTTATAATAAGATTAACATTAACTAAATTGAGGACTATATTAAAACAGGTAATACTTATACAAAATAAAGTACTTTGGTATAAGTTATAAAACATATTATGATGTTAGACTATGTTTGGCTCGTGTGGAGACTATTTTTAATTGATTGTAAATTGTTATAATATTAAATAAAGTTTTTTACTAACTTATATGAAAGTTATTTCATTTATCTAATTTAAAAGTGAAAATTACTTGTAATATTTGTATTTATAATTAAATTCCTAATAAAACGTTTTACTATAATTATATATTTTATTAGCCACAATTAAAATTTAATCAACAATAATAATAAAAAAAATTACCCAATTTAATTAACTTTGTAATAATCTGATTTTTTTAAATAGACTACATAAAGCAACCATAAACCTTTTTTAACTAAATTATTAGTAAAACAAAACTAAACTTAATGTAAACTTTAATTATAAATCTCACTTGTGTTTAACTAAAATATTTAAATTTTTAAATATTAAAAAATGAGATCTAAACATACAATAGACAAGTATATTATACTATAATTACAATTATTTAATTAAATAATTTTATAATTATTTTATAGTAAAAAGAGTGAAAAATCAGAGACAAGCAAATCAAAAGATGATGAAAATGAATTGCCGGCCGTTTCCTTCTTTCAATTAGTGAGTCTATTGATTAATATTTGTGTCAAATATATAACCATAATTTATAACAATTCACAAAAATGTATTTTATATTTTTCAGTTTAAATACGCCAAAACCATTGACAAAGTATACATAGGTATTGGTATAATAGGGGCGTTAGTGGCCAGTGCCTCGTGGCCTATACTTAATGTATTATTTGGTGCAATGATTGATGTGTTTGTCAACTTTGAAAGTGGCCAGTCGTCGGAGGAAGAGTTTATGGACGGAATATACTTCATAAGCGCCGCTCAATTTATCGGTTGGGTTGTGATTACAATATCTAACTATCTACTAATGACCCTGTTCCCATTGGCCGCTTTAAATCAAATACATACCATTAAAATTAAATATTTTGAGTCTATATTAAAGCAAGAAATTTCTTGGAGTTCTAGAGTTTCGGCGTATGTATTGTTAATCTATTTATATATAAAACAAAAATTTAAAAACTTTATGAAATATAGAGATTTAAAGCGTGTTGAAGACGGTCTAAATGAAAAGTTAGGTCTCGCTATCAATTCAATTGGATCTGTAATAATAAATTTGGTAATTGCCTTCACTTATGGTTGGAAACTATCACTGGTTGTGTTGGCAATCTCGCCGTTTACTGCAGTGGCCACTGCTATTATGAATAAGGTTTGAAAAACCAATTTAAAATTAAAGTTTTATCATCAATTTTAATTATTTTCAAACCCAATTTGTCTGTCAACAGGTTCAGGCATCGTTTGCTCGTAAAGAGATGGAGTCATACGCCGGTGCGGGCAATGTAGCCGAAGAAGTAATATCATCGGTTAGGACTGTCTATGCGTTTGGCGGCGAATCCAAAGAAGTGGACAGATATGAGAAAAATTTAGTGCCGGCGATGAAGAGTGGTATCAAAAGAAATTTTATTACAGGAGTGGGTAATGGAGTGCTTTACTCGACATTATATTTTGGGATGGCTTTAGGCATTTGGTTTGGCGTTAAACTGATTATCGGTTCAATGGAGAACAAAGATAATGAGTACAGCATTGGAAGAATTACCACTATTTTCTGGTGCGTTTTGAGCGCCGGGTATAGTATTGGTATTTATTTTTTTTTATAAATATATTTAATATATAATTAAATTATTGATTCAATAATTGATTAAACTTTGATTGTCGTATAGGAGCTGCGGCGCCACACTTTGAGGCCGTCAATATGGCCAGAGGAACGGCTGCAGTGATCTTCAATATAATTGAAAAGAAGTCAAAGATTGATATATCGTCTAAATTAGGCAAAACACCCGAAAAGTTTACGGCCAACATTGAGTTCAAAGACATTCAATTTTGTTACCCAATGCGTTCAGAAGTAAATATTTTAGAGACATTTAATTTGAAGGTAAACGCCGGCGAAACCATAGCTCTGGTCGGACCATCGGGTTGCGGCAAATCTACACTCATTCAACTCATTCAACGATTTTATGATCCAATATCTGGTGGCGTTTACATTGATGGACACGATATTAAAGACTTAAATCTTGGATGGCTTAGGGAACAGATTGGTGTTGTGGGTCAGGAACCGGTATTGTTTGACACATCCATTAAGGAAAACATTAAGTTAGGTTCACGTCAGACAAATCTCACTCAAACTGATATTGAAGTGGCGTCTCAAGAGGCAAATGCACACGAATTCATCAGCAAATTGCCCGATACTTACGAAACATATGTTGGCGACAGAGGGGCCCAATTGTCGGGCGGACAAAAACAACGGATTGCAATCGCCCGGGCGTTGATCAATGGGCCAAAGATACTATTGCTGGATGAGGCCACCTCTGCTCTCGACATGCAATCAGAGTCTTTGGTTCAGACAGCCCTAGACAAGGCGTCAAAGGGTAGGACTACTATAATAGTGGCCCACAGACTGTCCACTATTATAAATGCGGACAGAATTATATTCATAGAAAAGGGTCGGGTTATGGAAATGGGAACTCATAGACAACTAATGGATAAAAAAGGATTGTATTTTAATTTAGTAATAACTCAACAAAAGAATAGTAAGAATATAAAAAAAATTATAAAATACAATCAGTTGGACGATGTAGATCTTGATCCCATGTCCTATAAGCGGACTATTAGTGTAATTAGCAGTTCGGGTAACTCTGCCTTCACTTCCGATACGTACGGCAACGACCAGTCAGCCGAAGAAGATCAAGAGGAAGGACTGCAATATTTTTCTCAAACAAGATTATTAAAAATGCTTTCACTCGACAAATACTACATATTTTGTGGACTAATTTGTTCAGTACTTTACGGGTTTGTTGTTCCCCTATATTCCTACTTATTTGGTCTATTGGTTGCCGTTTTTGCCGAAGAAAATGATATCCCTGAAATTCGGGATCAATCTTATAAGTTTGCATTTTATTATATTGGTTTAGGCGTTGCTGTTGGGTTTGTTTCAGTCACTCAGGTATAGAAATATAAATATATATTTGTATTATTTGTTATTTAACTAATTATATTATAAAATCATTTAATTAGATAACAATGTTAGGCATTGCATCGGAAAGACTGACTATGAGGTTAGGAAAGATGGCATTCGGGGCTATTTTGAGACAAGAAATTGGTTGGTTTGATAAAGTTGAAAACAGTACTGGATCACTTTGTGCTAGACTATCGGCCGATGCGGCCAACATCCAGGGCGTGAGTTATTTGATTGAAAATAGTTTAAAAATATAAAATAAACATAAATTTAATCAAAACTAACTTTTAGGCGTCCGGTTCCCGTATGTCAATCATATGTCAAGCAATAACCACATTTGTAACATCGGCTATTGTTGCCTATATAATAAATTGGCGCCTAAGTCTGGTCACATCGGCTTTCATCCCATTCATCGTAATCGGCGGCGCTTTTGCCGCTTCGGTCGACAACAACGAAATGAAGAGCACTAAAGAGGCAAACGAGAAGTCGTCGAAGATTGCTATGGAAGCGATGGGCAGTATTCGTACCGTCGCTTCACTTCATCAAGAAATGTATTTCTTTTCAAAATACTCGGATATTTTGGTCGAAAAATTGAGGTAAAAATAATTAATTATTATTTAGTATTTGAAAAGATTATTATTAATTAATATTAAATATATATATTTTTTTCATGAATAGGATTTCTAAACGAAAGTATTATTTAAGAGGATTTTACTTATCAAACGCATTGAGTATATTACTATTAGCTTACGCTGTGGTCTTCATATATGGAGGAATACTTATGACTAAAAAAATGATCAAATCGGGAGAATTTTTTATGTAAATATCATTATTATTATTAAATATTGTTTGTAAACTATAGCTTAAACTAATAATTAATTAATTTAAATTTCAAGTGTAATTGAAACACTCATATACGGGGCCCAAAGTATAGGGTCGAGTACTGTATTTGCAGCGGACTATCAGAAAGCAAAGGTGGCCGCAGGAAATATGTTCAAACTAATTGATAGAAAGCCTATCAGTGCTACTAATAATTGTTTAGTAACTGAAAAACCGGACAAATGTGACGGAAATGTCACATTCAGGGGCTGTTTCTTTAATTACCCGAACAGACCCGACGCTCAGATCCTAAACGGACTGTCGCTTAAAGTACACAAAGGAGAAACGGTAGCACTGGTCGGGTCCAGTGGGTGCGGAAAGTCTACTACAATTCAATTGTTAGAAAAGTTTTATGATTTAAATCGAGGAAAGATTGTAAGTTTTTTTGTGGCTATAATTTTAATTGTAATTAATTATTTAATATTAAATGCAGTTTGTTGACGGAAAAAATATCAATACATTAGACACAGAGTGGTTACGGTCAAAGATAGCTCTGGTATCTCAAGAACCAAATTTATTTAGTTATAGTATTGCCGAAAATATTGCTTACGGAGATAATTCACGATTCATACCAATGGATCAGATTGTATTGGCCGCACAAAAGGCAAATATTCATAATTTTATTAAAGATTTACCCAATGGTTACGATACTAATGTGGGCTCAAAAGGCGCTCAACTATCTGGTGGTCAAAAGCAAAGGATAGCCATAGCCAGGGCTTTGGTTAGTCTATTGAAATATTCATTAGACTATAATTTATATAATTTTTTGTTTGTTTGTGTTTTTAGGTAAGAAATCCGCAAATATTATTATTAGATGAAGCAACATCTGCTTTGGATACGGCATCCGAAAAGGTATAACAAATTGTTAAATTGAAATATTAATTATATAAAAGTTTGATTAAAAATAAATATTTAAAAATAAACAGTTAGTTCAGGACGCGTTGGACGAGGCATCAAAGGGCAGGACATGTATAGTGATAGCCCATCGATTGACAACCATTCAAAACGCCAATAAAATAGTTGTCATTCAAAGAGGTCTTAATGTGGAGGAAGGCACGCACGAAGAGTTGCTTGATAAAAATGGATTTTATCATGAACTATATAAAACTCAGCCACAATAGTCTAATTAATTGTTTATTTATATTAATAATTATTCTAGATTTATACAATTAATTTATAAAATTTTTTATTTAATTAATTATTTAAATCATATGTTCATTGTAATAATTTAAATCTAAAAAATCATGTTTTATTAAATAAAATAAACTTATTTTTCACTAATATGTTTATAAAATAATGTAATAAACTTTTTATTAAACTTATGATTAGTTTTTTTTTTATAATTACAAGTTTTTTAAAATAAATTTTATATCATATAAATTTTATATTATAATTTATAAAGTTTCTAATATAAACCAACAATATCTTTATATGTTTTAATAATTATGTTATTTTTTAAGTCATATTTCACATGATTACAGATTAAAAGTTTTAATTTAAAACAGATTTTACACTTTTTTTTCTTTTTTCATTGAGATTTAATTAATTTCCCTTTTTATATGTCAAACAATAAAACTTGTGGTGATTATGCAATTATAATTGTGTTACATGTGATATAATATACTGAATATAATAAATATAACATCAAACTTTATTTTATTTAAAAAAAACATTAAATTAAATTAATTGTTTGAATGTATCTGAAAAATATGGCATTTTGACAAATATATCATAAACAAATTATTTTTGTTTGTTTAAAAATTGACTATAAAAAAAATCATGACAATTGTGTTTTAGATAGAAATTAAATTGTTGTTATTTAGCGGCAAAACATAAACAATTTATAATATTATAATATAAATGTAATTTTAAAAAATAAAATAAATTTTACTATTTTCATATTTGCTATTGTTTTCAATTAAAAACATACTTTTAGTTTACGTCCGTTTGTTTTTAACCAAACAAAGTAAAAATAAAACATTTCTCATCAAATGGTTTCCTAAAATACTAATTAAAGAAATAACAATAAAAATCAAATCAATAGACAAAGTAATGCAAAAGATTGCAAATTATAATAATAGTAAAAAATAAGTGATTTGTTTCGATGCACTCGCTATTTGCCAAATATTGTGTGTCCTTTGGATAACAAACAAAAAAATGCAAACAAAACAAAGTATTAAAAACAATTTTAAAGGACACTATAAATTTATATACAAATTTATTTTGTTAACAAAAAAATATTTATGCAAATTAACATTAGTATAAAGTGCTATAACTATAGCATAAAACTACCTGAAAAATGTGAATTTTATTCAAATTTCCTGAATTATTAAACCATAATTTGACTGTTAATGACACTAATATTTTTTTTATATATAAAATTTTGTGATATTCAAAACCAACTCAACTGGTTTATAGTAAAAGAACTTATAATATTAAAAAAGTAACAATTTAAGTAATTATCTTTTTATTTAAAAATAAAATAATATAATTATTTTATTAAAAATATATATTGTTTTTTTAAATACAATACATGTCTACAAAATTTATTTTAAAAATTATAAATGCTTCTTATAAAACAATAATTTATTTATTCAAATAAAATATAATAAAATATTACAATGAAATCACTTTTATTTATTAAAAAATAAGATAAATTTGAAAAATATGTTGCATATAAATATTTATTTATATAATACTATACGAAGTGTGTAGTAATGTATGAAATAATCCACAAAAAATATAACAAAGTTATAGTAAGAATAGATAACAAAAAAAAAAGAATTTCCGCCTAAAATATTTGGTTGACATTCATTTTAAAGGTTAGCTAAGCGTTAGAAATATATTTACAAAACAAAAATCAATTAAATTTTGTCGTATTTTACCATTTTTTGGTTAAAAGAAATTTTGTATAAATACTTTGAAAAGTTCATTGTCTATCAACATTCACTCATTGATTGTCGTTTAGGACTTTAACGCAAAAAAAAGTGTTTTGAAATTTATTTGTTAACAAACTTTCAATAGTCTAAAAATGGTGCTTAAATGTGTAAGAAATTTACATTTTATTTTAAAGTTTTAAAAAAGTTTTATAAGTTATTTCTATTTTATTTTATGTGTATTTTATTTACAGATTTTTCTATTAACTTGCCTTTTGGTTGTGATTAACGCAAACGCATCTAAAAATGAAAATTTTGTTGAGATCTCAAACGACAGTGACTTAGAATCGGATGCCTCGGACTTATCGGTGGCCGAGACTAAAGTGGGCGGCGGTGCGAAAGGTGCGGCAGTTGTAGCCAAAGCTGCAGGTAAAAAGGGAGGAGCGGCCGGATATAAAGCGGGTAAAAAAGGTGGTGTAGCCGCTGGGGCTAAGTTTGGCAAAAAGGGGGCTTTCGCTGCTGGAAAAGCTGCGGGTGCTGCCGGTTTCAAGGGAGGCAAAAAAGGTGGCGCATATGGAGCCGCCGGTAAGAAATTCAAGAAGTTTGGCAAAAAGGGAGCATTTGGCAAAATGGGAGCAGCAGGGTTCAATAAAAAGTTTGGCGCCATTAAGACTTTCGGAATGAAACAAGGATTCAAGTTCGGTAAAGTCGGTGGCAAGTTTGCCGCTGGTGGTGTGGCCGGTGCTGCAGGTCTGACCATTTTCAATATGTTTATAATAATTTAAAGTTTTTATAATCAAATAATTTTTTCAAATTTTAGGCAAAAAGGGAGCCAAGTTTGGAGCGGCCGGAGCTGCTGGCTTCAAAAAGGCAGCTAAAGGTTTGTAAATATTTTATTTTTGTAATTATAGTTTTAATTAATATGTAATTTGAATTTTAATTACCATTTAATAGCCGGTAAGAAGGGAGCGGCAGCGGCCGGAGGTGCTAAAGCAGTTAAGAAGGGCTTCGCTGCGGCCAAAGCCGCCGGTAAGAAAGGAGGTGCCGTCGGCGCTAAAGCAGTGGCCAAGAAAGCCGGTGTTAAAGGTGGCGCTGGTATTGGACGATAAATTAAGCCAAACTTTATGCAATTACTGGATATTAACCATTTATAAACTTATTATTATTATTATTAATATTATTTTATTAGTTATTTACTATAATTTGTTATATTATTATATTGTTTTATTGTTATTTCAAATTAAGCCAAAGTTTAAAACTTTATGATGTTAAATTTTAAATTAAATATTTTTGTATCAATTTTTTGTATAAATAGATTATTTTCAAAAATCTTTAAATAAAATGTGATTCAATTAAAAAAAATTATAATGTTAAATAATTAAATCGATTAAATTATTTTTAATTTTAAAAATTAATAAATAATTAATTAAAATAATTATTATAAATATTATAGTTATGCATATGTAACCTCGTTAAAAATTTATTATTTTAAAATCAATTATTTTTGTTGAAAAACAAATTAATCATAAATTTACACTTGTTACTTCATTTTATACCTGGAAACAGCAAGTTATACAATTAAAACAAAATATTAATAATATAATATATCCTCGCTTTTTAAATGCATGTATTAAAATTTATTATATTTATAACAAAATATTATTTTTCAAGGCAAGTTGTGTTTAAATTATTTGGCGCATTCAATTAAAGCAAAATAATTTTAATAATTTTATTACAAATGGATGTTAACTTTATAAAAAGTATCTGGCTTATTCTATACTACTTTTGTCGTTCAATAATACTGTTATTTATACCAAAATCTCTACGATATAAGCAAATAGTTGGTGAAAATGTAGTGATAACTGGTGGCGGCGGTGGTTTGGGTCAACGACTGGCCTTAAGATTTGCCAAATTAGGTGCAAATGTAGTGGTGATTGACAATGAAGAAATAAAAGTTGAAAAAACTAAAAATTTAATTGAAAAGCAGCTTGGAAATTGTGTGGTCAAAACTTATGTTTGCAATTTAACTGATAGACATTTGGTTTACAAAACGGCTGAAGAAATCACCAGAGAAGTAGGTTTTATATCAATTTTGGTCAATAATGCGGGCGTTTTGTACGGAAAAAGTATTTTGAATTTAACCGATGAAAACATTATTAATACTTTTAATGTCAATACTTTAAGCAATTTTTGGACAATTAAAGCATTTTTGCCCCAAATGTTGGCCAAAAATAAAGGACATATAGTGACGATAGCGTCAATTTGTGCCAAAACAGGTTTTGTCCAAATGAGTGATTACTGTGCATCAAAGCACGCCGTGTTTGGTCTCAATGATAGTCTTAATTATGAGCTATTAATGCAAAATCAAGACAACAACCAAATCAAGACCACAATTGTTTGTCCATCATTTTTCAATACACCACTTATTGCAGGTGTCCAACCCAGTGGGGGCATTCACACCAATAGTGTAGACTATGTGGCAGATAAGGCTATTGGTGCCATACTAACCGACCAAGATGATATTTTTATTCCACACTATTTTACCTATTATTTTGTATTGAAATCAATACTTCCCACAAAAGTGTTTAATGAAATTTATAAATTGAGAGGTGGTTTCAATGTAATGACAAACTTTAAAGGAAATCAATAAATTAAATAATAAAAAATATTATTTTGAAACATAATTTAAATTTTATTTTTAATTATAATTAAATTATTTTTATAAACCAAATGAACGAAGTACGCCAAGTATGGGTGCGTTGATATATTTGCCAACTTGATTTGCAAATAAAAAATCACCATGAGTCCATTGGGGGTAAGGAATGGTGTATCTTCTAACAGGTACTAAAAAAATTATAAATTAGTTAATATTTTAATTTTTTATAGTTTATTAATATAATTCAATATAATTAAACCTTTTAATTGGTTGACAAGTATATCGACATCAGTCGGATCGGCTATCCAGTCGTTTAAACCATTCATAATTACAATATATTTTGAATCAATGTCTTGAATGTTATAATTAGGCGCTAATTGGTGTCCATAAACGGCTTGATTTTTATCGGAAGTGTTGTAAGAATAGTACGAAAAGTTTTGATTCATAATTCTCTGTATGACATGCGATACGGCTATTGTTGAACTACTATCAGGAAAATGTGCAAACAATCGGGGCGTTTGTGCCTATAGTTTATTATTTCAAAGTGTATTTTAAGTATAATTTAATTTAAGAAATATATATATAATTAATTGTTCAAGATATATAATACCCGATTTAATTGGGAATAATCAAAGCCTCCAAATAAAAATCCAAATATAATGCAAATTTCTTTAAACCAGGTAAATCCACAAAAATATCTACCAACCAAAGGCGCCAGTGAACCAAACCTGGCCAACGGTTTAGGGTCTGAGCTATAGATTAGATGTGATATTGAATAAAATTTTGTATAAAAAATTGTTTATACTTTAAAATTGGTTCAAAAGTCATTGGTATCCTTAATAACGGAGATAAAATGTGTCCGATGTATACAAAAGGACCCAAAGATATAAATGGTTTAATTATTTTTGAATAATAAGGTTTAGATGATAATAATTGATACATTATTGTCGTTCCCAATGAATATCCAATATAACCAATACTTTCTTATTTAAAAAATAAATAATTACTAATTAATTTGTTAATAATTTAAAAATTAAAATTTTTATTGATATATATTTACCACTATTTGTCACTGTGAGCACATGATCAATTGCACTAATTATATCATATTTAGTAAAATCATCCATTGAAAATTGCCAAAATTTCATGTCTTGACAAATTAAATATATATTAATTATTAAACAATTAATTTACTAACCATTATCTGAATTGAAAACAATATGTGATGAATATCTGGTTCCTCTAATATTGCCTAACCATACATCATAACCACACGAAGACAATACAAATGGCAGTGTATTGGCCACCGAATCAGTTTGAAAGCAATCATTAATTATATGATTGTCTTCACTGTAGACACCGTTGCCATCAATGGCGCCCACACTCGTGAGGAGCCAATTGTCCGAGTTTTGAAAGAAGCCGTGCTGTATATAAATGGGATACCTTTTGGTTGATTTGTTTAGATATGGATTTATTAAACGAAATATTGTTAATATATATCCGTCTTCTGTTATAATATCGTGAGTCTCGGGTATAAAACCTCTGGATCTGATGAGTTCGCTCTTTAAAATTCATTTATAAATTAATTATTTAGTTAATTATTTAAAAATATTTATTTATTATTAGTTTTTTTATACCGAATTTCTATTAATATCTGGATCTGAACTAAAATATTCAAAACATTTAGCATTTGTAGCAAATAATAGTATTAAACAAATGTTAATTAAAAATTGCTTCATAGTTTGAGTATAATTTAAGTTTTATTTTAAATGTACACTTTATTAATAAATTATTAATACAATACAAACTTTGTTTCATTTTTAGCCCTTATATTTGTTGCCATAATATTGTATTTATTTTATTTTTTGTCAATTTTTAAATAACAAATTTTTATATTTAAAATTTCAATTTGAAATAATAATAAAATAATTTTTAAATGTATAAAAAATAATCAAATAAAAGTGGTTAAGAAATTAATACATGTATCTTATGAATAAAATAATAAAAGTTTCAATAAAACAAATATTTTCTTAATGCATCTAATTAATTATTGATTAAAATTATATCATTGACAATGATTCATTGTATTTAATAATTATATATATTTTTTTTATAAATAACAAGTTTTACGTAAAAAATACTTTAAAACTTATTTAAAACAACTTTGATTGAAATATTAATTGTCAAAATCATTTGTATTTATATTTATTCATCAGTATTTATAATTATGGCATAAAATAAGATAATTTTATTAATAGTAAAGGTTTTGTAAGATTGCAACTAATGTTAAAAAAATTATGTAATAAAAATAAAATGTTTAAATAATTTGTTAGAAGTGTTAACGAATTGAGTTCTTATCGGTTTGAATGTAATGGAAGAATGGATCAAATATGGATAGAGTGGTGGGTAGTGACCATCGGTGACAATACATTCATGTATGGCATTAACAACATGTTTACCGAGAAGGTCGGCGATGGCAGTAATGGGTTGGATGTCTGTATTTGCATCAATTGGTTTACAAAGTTGTTGTGATTGAGAGTCGGATCAAATAAATTTTGAGAGACCTGATGAACACGAGCCTGTATGGCCTTCTTGGCCGCTAATATATTTTCCTATCAATTAGAAGATATATAATATTAATTCAATTACAAAATTAGAAAGAAAGAAAGAAAGAAAGAGAGAGAATGCATTACACGAGAGCCGGTGACTTCAAAAGCAGGATTAGTGGCGTCGCCTTTGGGTGTATTAATACGGGTATTGGTTTGCTCTTTGATGCGCATAATGACGGCCCCATTACGGCCCACAACTACACCAACATATTGTTGCGGCACTTCAACCAATACAGTGATCTCTCCGGTGGCACACGTATTGCTACGGCTTTCCATTAGTTGTGTGAAGTGTTGAGACGCCCTCTCGATGGCCGTCACAGCTGTCCGTACGTTATCCGGTTGTCCCGTCACCACAAACACCGGTTCATCCCCTCTGTATGGGGTCCTAATACAGGTGTTGGTCTTTGACCTCAAGAACTTGATCTTTGATCCATTTTTGCCTAACATTTCATTAACAAAAAAAATCAATACTTTTTTAATCAATAAAACATTGAGTAAACTTATAAATAAAAAGTTTGCAAACAATTTGTAATATTTTAAGATTTAATGAAACAAAAACAAAAAAAGTGATTTAAAAGCTTACCGACAATTTGTGCCACATGTTCGCTGGTGGGCACCAGGATCATTTCAGTTACTTTATTCATAGTTTAGTTGAATGGTTTTTGCATTGATATCAATAAATTGTTTAAATATGCGACCACTATTGCACCAGCCGTACGGTCAATTGACTTTGTTATACAACACTTCCCATTCACTCTCTCATATTATTACTAGTGTTGGAAAATTTCGCGAAAGATAAGTGAGTGAACTATTTCGCAAAATATTTCATATATTTCGCAAAACATGAAAGATTGATGATAGATACAATTGACATTAAAATTATTATTGACTATTTTTAGTGTTTAAAAAAACTAAAACACTAAACATTAAAAATTTTTTGTAATTTAAGCTATTGGGTGAAATATATCATATTTTTCACGAAATATTTAAGTGAAATATTTCAATTTTCAACACTAACTATTACATCAACTTTAAGTATTTTGTTTATATAAATAAATAATGAACTTTTATAGTAAATACCGTCTTATGAATGAGAGGGGGAGAG